>SZWC01015255.1:50520-63005 GCA_023375785.1 Penium margaritaceum
CATACATATTCAACCATGTAGAATGAAGGAGTAAACTTTATGTGTTGGTTTTCTCATCCTCTTCATCATATGTAAATGTACAAAAATCATGGCGAATGAGAAAGCTATTGACTTCTTACTCTGTTTTGGCGGACTCTAATGAGTCTGTTTGACATGTTTAGTATCCTTTCATTTACTGAATGGTAAGAAATCTGAGCCGCCATGCATTAAGCAAGAAGTCAAAATGAAGTAAGTTGCAAAAGGCTCGCGGTATTGACAGTACATTGTTAGGAAAACTGGTGTTATGTGAGGTTGTCAACCACTTTTGCAAGAGCTCGCCGATGTAAATGACCTCCATTCCCACCAGTTTATCATAGATTAATGAATTTAGTCTATTTGAAAACTCCTACGAGCCCACAAGTTGTGGGCCATTATATGCATTTCATGATTAAGGTCAAATGTTGTGTTTAATCATGGTCCTAACCACGAACAATTGTAGGATTTTCATTTATTCATTGTGCATGGTGCAAAGAGGGATAGTTTAATTGATGAAATTCATACATTTTAGTAATTTGTGCGACCTTCTTGGTTGGTTGAACGAGCTTTGCATGAATCCCATTTACATGGATCAACATCTAGAGCTGTAGTACATTAGCGTTGTTCACTTCTCTCTATAGCAACTCTACCATGTGCCTGCATGCGTATAAGTTATAGGCACAAGATAATGAATGAATTGATACAATATTCACTTTCATACAAGAATTTTAGTGAGCTCTCACAACAATGAGTGGCCAGTCTTCAATGTGACTATCCAAAAAAATCACCTCTTGTACTTTTCATGTGTCCAACTTGATCTGAAGTCCATTTCTCAACTCTTCACTCGCACTGTAAATGGAGGGGCGCCCGGCGTGACGCTCACACGCCGAGCCCTTGGGACATGTCTCCCATCCTCAAAACCTTGGTTTGTAGGCCAACCCTTGAGATGCCGCACGACCCTCTCTCAGCAGCAAGACCATTGCTACTGACCGAGGTTCCTGAAGTACGACTCTGTCGATAGCGTTTGCACCAAGGTACGCTACGGAAGACTTGAAGGATCAAATACACGTGTACAAGGAAAACATTGGATAATGAGGAGATTGAGACAAGGAATGAATCCTTAGACTTGATAGATCAGAACCAGGAAATGAAGAAATTCCCTTGGTCATATTGGCATGCCTAGACAACCCCTAGACTTCCTTATACACCAGCCCGATGAGCCAGCCAAGAGTCCCTCGGTGCTCCGAAGCCTTTTTCTGAGGTGCAATCACGCAAGTAATACATGAATCATATACTACGCATTGCCAGCTTTCCAATGCACCAAAGAGCGCCTCAATCTATGGAGAAAAAGCTTATCCATAGTCGTTTGAGTGCTCCACGTGTGACTGCCACTGGCAGCATCGCCAGCGGGGGTCACGGCCGCCCGAAGCACCCTTGCTTGCGAATGCAGCTCCAGCCGCCATCCCAAAGCACCCATGGACCTCAATGAACCTTGCCTCATTTGCTAAGTTTCCATCCAAGGCCATTTTGGTTGCAGTGGGCGGGAACGTCGCTATGCTGTGCTTGGGGTCAAACCGGTCTGTCTCCTTTTTTCTAGAGGTGCACCTCCCATCTTTGCACGGCTGTATCCTTCTCATCCCTACACCAAATAACCCAGTTCTTGGGTCGATTTCACACAGTTTGCTAGGCCTGCCTCCCTATCTCACACAATGACTGTACCTGTAGTGGGCGATGTGGGATAAGCACAACTGTGGTGTAAGCAGATCCAGGTCCATAAATCCTTCTTTTCACTCAAATCCAGTGTCCAGGCCATGGGACACGCGTGATTGTTTGCGTAAGGAAACTGCATGATCAGCATGAGCTGCTTGTGTTTGTTCTTCAAGAACGTTCCATTCATGGTCATGATACAGCGCAAGGAGTCCCAACCAAGACGCGTGGCTCTTGGAGCCACAATCACCCACTTGAATTTGTCGTTTTTGTTCATCTCGGCCACGGCATGAGTGGCGGGATCCACAAACATAAACAATAAGGAGTGGTATGCCAGACTGTACATGCAATGTGAGAATATTGATCAAACCACATGGATTGTACGCAGTTCTCACCTCTTCACGTTTTTGCGTGTGACCCATTTGGTTGTCCAGGCCGGACTTCCGCGCCCAATCATGAGCGTGCAATAGTGTCATTCAACAACATGGGAAACTGCTCAAATGATTCACGTACAACCCCATGTCAATGCCTCCACAAAGAAAACATCGATGCGTCTGGGCTCACTCTCGACCCATGACAGCCCGAAACAGTGCGCAGCTGCACAGTCCTCAATCATTTTCTTGCAGGCATCATGTTCCAGAATTTCTATCCCTCTAGCATTGGAGGAGCTTGTTAGCATTGGCCTTCCTTTTCTTCGTTGTTCAATTGGGGAATTTTTCCAACATACCTGTAGAAATAGACGCGTAGAAATAAAAACAGGTGACCAACGAAAAAAAAAAACCCAAGTATCGCAATTTAGTAGTAGAAAAGATGAGGTCCACTAACGTAAGAACACAGAGGACTAGGCGATGGCTATGCCAGAAAGAAGAAAACTCTCATACAAAATATTCCAATTATCAGAAGAAACAATAGGATAGTGCACCCGGTGCCTGTCCCATGGCAAATGTCTATCAGGCATGGCTCCCGTCTACTCCGAGGAGCGAGGCTCTATCCAAGGAAACCGAATATTCTCCACAACATCTTCATCCCAACGCCATTCCCATTCTTCATACTACCGATCCCTATTCAGCCAGAAGCGTTCTTCTTTGGCACTTGGGTTGAAGTTCACAGCATGAGGCGCCAAGGGTGGAGGCTGGACTGGAGCTGGTGTTGTAGGAATGGCATGAATAGGATCCCGAGGGATAATGTGATGTGGTGGTAGGCCTGTCCCCCTAGGAGTGTGGTTCTCATGAACTGCAGGGTTGCCAAATGAAGGATTTGTCAGCCAATGCTGTGTGGATGGACGCAAAGCGGGTGAGCGGCTAAGATTCTGGCTCCAGTGATTGTTTTCCGCCGGCCAACCGTGGACACGTGCATGAGTGACATTACCAGGCCNATGTCTCTCATACCCTGCATGTCGACTCACCTTGCTTGATGACAAGCTTCAAGGCCATGTTGACGCTCCACGTCAAATACCCAATGCCCCTCCATGGTGACCAGTGTGCACCAGAGACTCTGAAACTGATTCACGACTGAAGGGGGAGGGAACTATCCCTGCAAACAGTCCACGATCGGTCACGTACACAAGCAACCATGCGGCCATGTGCAGGACTCTGCATGTCATTTCCACGGTGCTTTTCTGGGGCTGAGCATGTCATGGACCCATTGCATTGTTCTTCCTAAGTGGTTTCCATCCAATCCCCGTTGTATTCTTACTTGCGAGTTGGAACGGATCGGATTCTGACCGTGTTATTTCTCCACATGCAGGTTCGGCAGACAACTTCAAATCCACGCATGAAGGGTGTGTTTGTTTTGTTGGCATGTACTCGGCTCTAACGAACGTCAGCATGGCATACAAGAATTATGGCATACATGGTCCACGTACACAGCCAAGGTCTGCGTTGCTTGGGGGTCACGGAGACCGCCGACCCAAGTCTTTACGGAAAAAAGAATTCTTTCCATGAAATTCACATTCATACACATAGTGCACGATTGTACGGACCCCGGAAACCAAACACACAATTTGTGCTTGTCTGAAAAAAAGTGACAATGTGCCCATGATCCAAAACATATAACGCAGGTACTGGCAGTCCTTGATAGCTGAAACTTTCGAGGGCGGATGGTTTCTTTCCACAAACTACATGGACAGTTTCTTGCTTTTCTTCTTAACGATGGGCAGATGGTTGCTTTTCTTCCAAGCGATGGGCAGATGAGGGTCACACTTTACGTTTAATTGATACGCAAATGATTTCACCCTTGAAGTAACTGGATCCTACATGCAATCAAATTTCTATCTACTTTGGCCCCTCTTCTGCTCCAGTTGAGCTCTAATTCAACTAATTTCTGGTTGTAAGCATTTAGTAGCTATTCTCTACTTGGGCTCAAGCTTTCTTTTGGTTGAGTAATAGTTGGGCTACATATACACATAATTCATGTTATATCTACTGGTTAGGATGTAGTTGGAACCCACTTGGGATCTATTCGGGCCCTTCTTGGGATACAACTTCTATCTGTGTGGGACATACAGAGAGCCAATTCAGAATCTTATTTGCCTCTGATCAGGTTCCACTGTGTCATTTATGTATGTCCATTTAGATAATGTTCATCATTGTGTATTGAATCATGGAATCACATTGTTTTTGAAGAATGTTAAGATAACATCATTCCATTCATTAGTTGGTTATGAAGGGAAGTGCACATAATCAGAAGATTTTAAAATCTATCCTCTGTAATGTAGGGCCAAGAGGTTTCCGCAAGAAGTCGATGTTTTTCCGATTATTTGACACCAGAATCCAGCTGGTTTTTCTTCATTAAGAGGATGTGCTGGAGTTTCCTCAACCTGAATCAATCAATTCCAGTAGAATCAAGGAAACATTGGGCTTCCGGACTTTGAGTATGAACCTTAGGAGATTTCTAGTCATACAAGTGCTTACTCAACAACTTTCTTTTTGCAGTGGCATTAANTATGGTGTTATCTTGTGCCAATAATGTCTTTCTTGTCGGTCTTAAGTTCTGGTTTCTCTGATCTCCGGCTGGACTTTATTTTGTCCTTGGCTGGATTCCTTTTCAACTCCACATGGACTAGTGGATTGTAACCAGGCTCTAGTGAAGCTCTATTTGTGCTCAAACTTTGCTCTACCTAGGCTCAAGATTTTCTCTACTTGGTCTCAAGCTTTTCTCTGCTTGGGCTCTAACTCTTGTCTCCTTGGGCTCTAAATGGGCCATGATCGGGCTCCAACTTGGCCATGTATTTGGTCTTCATCTGGGTTATTAATGAATTCCAATTGCTCTCTGGGTGGGCTCTCCTTGGACTATGATTCGGCTTTACTTGGAAAGTGTTTGAGCTCCATTTTGCCAATGTTTGAGCTTTTGCTGGGCTCTGGTTGTTCTTCAGTTTGGCTTTTTTTTGGGTGAAATGGCTCAAATACCCATAAAACGCAAAGTGTGACTCTCATCCGCCCGTTGTTCGGAAGGAAAGCAATGATCCGCCCATGGTTCGGAAGAAAAGCAACCATCCGCCTACCTTGAGTTACAAAAGCAACCATCCGTCCAGCCTCCGCAACAAAATCAACCAGCCGCCCACCACTTTTTTCATGTTGGATCACAGCATGTGTTTTGGACCTGGCATGGAAAAAAGTGCAATGGTGCATTCGTCTGAGACATAGTGAATGGCAAAAATCATGTCATGCATCAATGCTACATGGTATGTGGCGGGAACACGACATTTTTTTAGCGTTTCTGGGTTCCTCAGGTATTTTCTATGCAACATTGGCATATGCATTGTTTTATGTACGCCATTGTCATATGCATTATTTTCTACGTGACAATGGCATATGCGTTATCTTCTGTGCGGCGTTGTCATATGCGTTTTGTTTTTTTTGCGACATTGGTATATCAGCTATACAGCTCCAAAAACTGGGTGTGACAAAACCCTTTTTTTTGTGTATCGAATATTCAGCACGGCTCTACTTGGTCACTGTAGTTGGGCTCCACTTGGGTTCTAGCTGGGCTGTTGTTGGAATCTAGCCAGGCTCTACTTGAGCATTAACTGGGTCTCTGGAAGGCTCGAGTTTCCCTGGTATTGAGCTCCAGTTGGACTCTACTTTAGACCATCTTGGGCTCTCCTTAGGTTCAATGTAGAACCTACTTGGGCCACGCTCTGGCTATAGTTGGGCTTTGGTTGATCTCTCTTTGGCATGTACTTGAGCTCTAGTTCAGCTCAAGTTAAGCTCCAATTACGCTTTCCTTACGCTCTAGTGGGGTTACAGTTGGAGTCTTTTTTTGCTGAGCTTGAAATCTATAATGGCCCTTCTAAAAAGCTTATTTGGACAACCAGGGGTTCTTCATGGGCACTAATTGAACTTTTTATGGCCATGCTTGGGAAGGGCTTGGAACCTACCAAGAGCCAATTTGGAATCTACACCGCTTCTTCTAGGGCTCCATTGTGATGCTCGTATACGAGCCTTTACTTATGAATCACGACAAGTTGACTCATGCAAAACTACTCGATGAACATGTAAATGTAGAAAAATACATCAGTTCTATATTTGTGATACCATTTATTGATTATGTTTACAGGTTCGTGCAAAGAAAGAAATTGTGTGAGTATTTCCACATTGCATGTCTATGACAGCAAGTTGCAGCCAATGGCCAAATGATCTTATGCCCGATTTGGAGGGTTATATGGTGCTTGAAATTCAAACCTCCATCATTTTCCCTCATACTACATCCTAAAAGGTTGATTTTCTTGGTTTTTTTTATTATTGAAGAAGGTATGGGGTTCTGAAGTTGGAATTAAAACCGGAGGGGAAGTATTGTGGTGCAATGTTCATGCAAGGACTAAGCTGGGTGGCGGCATTACAATGTAGCGTAACATCAGGTCCATCAATCTGCTCTAATTGGTCACTAGCTAGTCTTTGCTGAGCTCTAGTTGGCTTATGGCTTGTCCCTATTTTTGTTCCACTTAAGCTTGGGCTTGTATTGGGTTCAAGTTGTGTCTTTCTTAGGCTTTAGTTGCATTGAAGCCATCCTCTAGTTCTTAACTACTTGGGAATGATATGGACTATAGTCGCGCTTTAGCTTAGATGTATTGGGGATCTAGTTAGGCTCTGATTCAGTTTTCCTGAGACACCGACTAAACTCCAGTCAAGTTGTAGTTGGTCTCCAATTGGACTCTAGTTGAGCTCTTCCAACAATAATTGAGTTCTTACTGGGCTCAGGTTGGGATTTTCTTAAGCTTTAGTCAACCTCTCGTGGTGTTTCTTAGTTCATCCAGTTGGGCTTTATGTGGGCTCCACTTGAGATCTCCTTCATTTGTATTTGGAATTTTCTTAGACTATAGTTGACCTCTAGTTGGGCTCTAGCCGACTGCTGATTGGGCTCTAGTTTTGGTTGACTTGAATCCCACTTGTGCTGCACTTACGATCTCCTTTGGCTCTACTTAGGAATGCATTTTGGCCCTCCATAGTCTCTAGGTCAGCTCTAGACTGGCTCTCATTCGACCCTAGTTGTGCTCTACTTGAGCTCTCCTTGGAAAACCTTGGGATCTATGTGGGCTACACTTCAGTTGTATGTTGGCTACACCAAGATCTCAATTGGGGTGTGAGCGGGCTCTCTTTTATTTCTACTTAGTTTCTACTTGGGCTTGACTAATGATATGTTTGGACTTCATTGGAGCCAGTTTGGAATCAATTTGGGCTCTTCTCTGGCTCCATTATGTTGTAGGAGCCATGTAGGGTAACGTGAATGGTCCAATGAACCCCTAACTGGGCATCTTGTCTTACAGCTCAATTAGTTTGGTCACATCATGGTCGCTCATCCGATAGGTCTACTTGACCATCTGTCTATAGCCTTGCTTTAGGTCTATCCAATGATCGACGATGCGTTGCGGAGGTAACTCTCAAGGCAGTTTTCTTAAGAAATACCTTTAAACCCCTCGACAAGGGATAAAGAATCCTCTAGAGCGACTGCAAACTTATCAAAGTATTGAGGTCGGTGTTGTTGTGCTCTCTGTCATGATTTGTTTCACTTCCGCAAATTCCGCGTGGATAAGCCATGCTTGTGCTATGTGTCGTAGATACCATTTGGCCATGTCGAGCGATATCCGTTGGCATTTTCACTCCTATAATTTTCTCTGTTGCATCCAACTACGCTGATTCCCAAGATGACCGTTGCAACGTGGATCACTCCATTAGACGTAGGAGTCATTTTCTACCATCAATGCTAACATAGAATATTCTACTCCTCTAGTCAACCAATGGATTATGCCAATGCACAAAATCACGCCCGAGGATACGTTTAAGTCTTTCCATGTGTAAAATCTACAGACCATTATGTTGTGGTAATCTATGATTATTGGTTGGAGTGGGTTGCAAGATAAACGAATGTAGAGTCGTCCATTGACGGTGTTCACATTAAACACACGTTGTTTGGTTTACAAACACAGCTTCTGAACCATATCATTGCTTACAAATCTCTTAAAATCTCCACCATCTAGTAGTGGCCATGCCGTTCTATGTCTCCGTTCTACTGATAGTAGTATTGCCAATTGGTCGACCTTGTATCCTTCATGAAGTTTTGTGATGTTCAAAAACCTCGTCGTCAACAATGTGAGCCCCTCATATGGAAAAATCGTCGGTGCACATTTTTTTGACCATACAACATGTTCACTGTCTGCTCTTTTCCTTTCATGTTTGCTCACCCCTCCTTTTTCTTTGTGAACTTCCCTTCTTTTTTGCCTGTTTTTTCCATGCTTAAGAGTTGCATGACATGTGCCCAGCTCTTTCAGGTCTAGCACAGCTGGTCATTGCGTTGATTGACTGCTTCAATCTCTATCGGAGACCAGGTTTTTGTTGACTATGGCTTCCCTTCGCTACCATATGGATTATGGCCTAGGGGTCACCAGACGTTGGATTATTGTATCATAGCATTGAAGCTCGCGCTTTCAATGCGATACGTTGTTGCGGTAGTTCGTAGAAGGTCTTCCGGGATGCCAAACATGAAGATTTCCCGCTAGATGTCGCGCTTCTTGCTATTGTTGTTGTGAATGAAGAATAGTTCGGGAGAAGGTTAGTGTAGGTGATGATTTTGTAAAAACGCTGATAACATTGCACCACATTGTTCTACTTACAAAGACGTTGAAGATTTTATCATGCTTCATGCATCTTGTTCATTTTTTAAAGCGTGCAAGTATAGCTTGCACGAAATTCATCCATTTCTACATAAGAGTCAGCAAGTCGTGCCACGACTGCTTGAGAAGTAGTATTGCTTGTAATTGACAATAGGAGAGTCATTATGTGAGCTGTTGATCCCGCTCTACTGATCTCATGCCGCCGTTGGATGGTCTTGAGATCAAGCCACCAACTTAGAGCTCTACCACGCAAGAGCAAAGTCGTATGCCTAATTTCCTTCTTGCCATTGTTCAGCTTAGCATTTGTAAAACACACCTCCAAAATCATCAGCCACATCATAACTGTTTTTCCTTAAGACTTTGCAATGTCGAACGACTCGGGAAGTGCTTGTTGAATATGGGGCTCTTTCGAGAGGTGGAGATTTCTCTCAAGAATTGTTGATTCTTATGCGTGTGCATTTTAAAGCCCCTCCATCGCCATTTTAAGTTGTTGGAGAAGATAGGTGTCCTCACTTTTGACTCACGAAAGCTTCTGGTGCAAGTCTTTATGAATGCGAGCTTCATGACCGGTGCCTCCCATTGTGCCAGATGTCACCCTAGCAAGCAACAACGTGGGAGAAGTGTTCGTCGAGCCCGAGGGATCGGTCTCATGGTCCGCCGTCAGGGTCGCCAATGCTGCGCCGTTTGGCGCGAAAGGAGTCGCTACTGCCAGGGTCGCCTGCAGAGCTTCGTTGACCCTCCGTTGCTAATCCTCCTTCGCCACAGACTTTGTCAAACGACGGAGATGTACCAAAGACTTGTGCGAGGTCATCACCTTGTAGTTAAGGCGCCAGTCATCCCTCGAGCGTCACTGCGCTCTGGTAACAAGTGTTGCACGAAATGAATTGTAAGTAGTTTTCAGGGATGAGGTGTCAGGCACTAGAAAACTAGAGGAATTTGGACAGTTTTAAAATTCATACTTACCTGGCACTATCCTTGTATGTCAGATGTCAGACATGTCAAGTACATACAGAAAACATTGAGAAACACAGTAAGGCATGTGTTAGGTCTTGGTCGCTCGAGTCGAGAAACGCAAGCCATGCCACGTTGTGAGTGTTCGATTTGAGAAACTCCGTCGAGAACACGAGGAGTTCCACGAGTATAGGAGCGTGACTTCATGAAATTGTAGAGACGTTGATACATCAATTGAACAGTATCAAAGTATCGATCCTGTTGGCAAAGCATTTTTCCATAATTGTAGGATGATGTCATAAGTGTCACAACCTTCGAGAAGAGAACAATGGAGGTCTTGGCAGGTGGCAAAAACCCACTCTCGGATTTTAGGGACTCCCTTACGGCCAGGATGTAATGCATGGTCCGTGTTTCCAATTTTTATTCATTTGATTCTTGGATAAATTCTACATGGTGTGCCTGTTTGACCCCTTGTCTCCATGTGAGGCCTTGGATATGCATTTTAATGCATATGAAGAGCCCATATTGGACGGTGCTATGTGTCGAGTACCTTGATTTTGGCATAGATGTTAAATAAAATGCGGTGACAAGGCATGTAATGGTCTCTCCACCTGTATTGAGGTGCCCTCAGAGAGAAAAGAAACAATGCCTAAATGCGAGTAGTGTAATATTTTTTTACGGTAGAAGTGTACACAAACTCACAAACAATGTTTCGCTACCTTGCTGTTCTGTTAAAGACCACGGCATTATCTCAAGAGTGGGCCCATAGCTTGTTCTTGTCGCATGGTTTGATTCTTGTCGTGCACGAGGCAAAATTGTGACAGAATCGTGCGCGGAGAAGTTTTTTTGCGTGTAGCTTGTCGAGTCTTTGTTAAAACATGTTGGAGCGACATCGAGAAACCCCGGCTTATACCACGAGGACGGTGCCATGTCCCCATTCAGTATCCTACTATACCTAGGAGTTTTAACCAGGAACGATGAAAGCAACGTGATATTGTACCGTGCATATCGTATGGTTGTGTAAGCACATGCAGACGTAAAATTGAGATTTAGACCGAGCCGAAAAACATCCAAGCAACGTGGTAACAAAAATCGTTGTTTGACAAGCAGTTTTTATTGGTCATGCGACCACCTCAGGGAGATCTTCATGGTCAGAACAAGACAAGTGTTGTCGTTATACACGTCGTCCATTGATGCACCTTTAACCTTATGAATTTAATCCCACCTGGATGCCAAGGTACCATTTTCTCTTGGGTACCTCCCAATCAAGTTGGTCGACATGGTTTACGCTTGCTAATCATGCACGAAACAAGCCGCTTTGATGCACATGGCATATACAAGGAAAATACTCACCATGCGTAATACATGTGATTCTATGACGCCATATATGCTTACAATTTCTTCCAACTGGCATAAAAGGTGCATGGACGGTGCGAAATCAACTTTTTGGATAGGTTTGCCCTTTGTGTTTCTTGTGCTGTAGTCGATTAGATTGATTATCGCGATATCAAATCGTAAATAGTTTGTGATTGGTACCTTGTAAATTATCGTTTAATAAAAATATTGATGAATATTTTGTATATTAATGACTCAGCAACACGCGTTTTCTCAGAATGTTTTTAAATTTAAGGGATGATATCAAAACATTCAGTACATTTAGTACAAGATGATCTTAATGTCAATATTTTCATTTTTATTTCTTTGAATACTATGTAAATTTATAGATGATGATGCACCCCGGTTGATTTCCAACTCAAGTTTGGGGCTTGGTTTAGCCCTAGGCGGACCATTGGTACCCCCCCCCCGCATTTGTGGGTTACTACCACGGACCAATAAAATGATCCAGGCTAGGTGCAACTCTCGGAAAGGCCGTTCCGCCGTCGTCCACACGAGCGCGGCTGTCCGCCTTTTCCTGCCGCTCTTGTCGATTGGGAGGGGTTGAGGGCGGTGGGGCCTCCTGTGGTCCGAAAATCGACGACTACGAACAGTCGGAAACTGTTGCGGCTGTAACTGCCAAAGGCTTCGCTCGTCTGTCGTCTTTGGGAGCTTATGAAATATCTCAAGAACCGGATAAAAACATAAAATATCAGTCGAACTAGAGCAAACCCGCCCTCAGAAAGTCTTCGCCTTCTTTCGATTGACGGTCTTGGCCAATTTCAAAATGGTGCATGATGAGCATGTTTTGATTGAAGCCTGTGCCACGCATTGGATCGTTTCCGGGATTGGCTGGTCCGAATTTTCTTCAACTTCCGTCCGATACTCCGCATGGGGATGTCATCCATGCCTCGCCAAGAGCAACCCTCTGACGGAGAGCTGGTCCCTGACATGACCATCCGTCATGCTTAGGGAGGCTCGGGGTCTCTCTGCCTGTGACCTTTTGGGACTTCGAGCAGACTGATCCCTTGGGCGGGCGGTCTGTTGACGTGTCCACAGAGGAGAGAAACATGCAAAGGCTTACGAAAGGCTTGCAGAGCCGCTATCTAGCGAGGAAGCTCTCACGGGGCTTCGGAGCACCCACTGCTCGAAGGTTGGCACGTGTTCCGCACCTCGGCCCTCCTTGATATCGCTCATGACGTCAGCACTACGAGGGCAAGGCGGAATGGTGCGATTTGCTTGAATCTTCGCTGGAGCAGGTATGTGTGGAGCCCTTCATCTCGCGGCTCGAAACGCTTTCAGCAATGAAGATTCTATCTTAGGGTGTCTT
>SZWC01015256.1:22663-34614 GCA_023375785.1 Penium margaritaceum
CTGGTGGACCGGCCCGCTGGCGCTCACGTTGTAGGGTGCAAGTGGGTCATGGTCAAGAAGCTGAAGCAGGATGGGACCATCGACCGCCACAAGGCGCGGCTGGTGGCCAAGGGTTTTGCGCAGCGGCCGGGGAGCGAGTACGATGAGACGTACGCGCCCGTCGTCACCTTTGCAACGATCCGGTCTCTCCTCGCAACAGCAGCAGCCAAGAACTTAGAGGTTCACCAGATGGATGTCAAGACTGCATTTCTCTACGGAAAGCTTGACAAAGAAGTCCTGATGGAGGTGCCTGAGGGGGTGGATGCACCACCTGGAAAAGTTTGTAAGCTCGACAAGTCATTGTATGGGCTGAAACAGGCCCCAAGGTGCTGGTACAAGGAGATGGACGCCTTCATGGAGGGGTCCGGATACGGTCACTGCGAGAACGACCTCAGTATGTACGTACGAGAGGACGAGGATGGCCTCGTCTTGGTGGCTCTTTACGTCGATGATCTCATCATCTGCGCATCATCGACAAAGCTGTTGAAGAACATCAAGATGCAGCTGAGCAGCCGGTTCCAGATGAAAGAACTGGGACCTCTTGAGTACTACCTAGGCATCAGTGTCACGCGAGATCGCTCAGCCGGCACCATCAGGCTCAGCCAGACCAAATACATTGATCACATCCTCAAGCGGTACGACATGGAGGACTGCAAACCCGTCAGCACCCCCATGGCAGCAGATTGCATCCTCACCTCAGGTGCCGCTCCTACCAACAAAGCAGAGCAGGTCGACATGGCAGGCGTGCCATATCAGTCTGCCGTGGGCAGTCTAATGTAAGCGATGGTCGCGACTCGCCCCGACATCTGCCACGCTGTGGGGCAGGTGAGCAGGTATGTGGCCAACCCTGGGCCACAACACTGGCAAGCAGTGAAGTGGATCTTTCGCTACCTGAAGGGCACGCGACACTTGGGCATCCAGTACGGTGGGGTGCCACAGTCGGACTCCTTGCGGCTCATGGTGTATACCGATGCAGATTGGGCTGGGAATGTCGACGACCGCAAGTCCACGTCGGGCTACGTGTGCGTGCTGAATGGAGGAGCCGTGTCATGGGCAAGCCGTAAGCAGGACTGCGTCTCCCTCTCCACTGCCGAAGCAGAGTACATTGCTCTAGCGGAAGCGTACAAGGAGACAATGTGGCTACGTAGCCTGCTCCAAGAGATACGAGCACCTCAATCGGCCGCAACGGTAGTCAAGGTGGACAACAAGTCTGCCATCGACATGTCCAAAAATGGCACCTTGACGCGGAGGACAAAACACATCGAAGTTCGGTACCACTTCAGTCGCGACCTGGTCGCTAAGGGAGTGCTGGAGCTTGAGCACGTTGCGTCCAAGCTCAACCGGGCAGACATGCTGACAAAACCCCTTCACCGAGAACTCCACCTTGCAGGAAGACAGGGTATCGGCATGAAGAGCGTAAGTGACGAAGACTGAAGACAGGACAAGTGGCCAGAGGTGCAAGGGAGAGATTGTTGTTATTTTAATGCCCCTTGGCCACTAGTCTCCAGAATTGGCGAGTAGTGGACGGACCAGGCATGCACTGCTCATGTGGAGCAAGTCCCCTGGGTCCGGTCCAACAGACGAGGCATGCACTGTCCTTGTTCAAGGATAAGTCCCCTGGGTTTTTCTGATGATAGCTATTCAGATTGTCAATCTGACCGTACCGATGGAAAGAGCAGGTGTCAAACTGTCAGCTGTCCAAGTTTCGGGCTGATCCAACGGTCGGATTGGAAGATGCAAGATGTGCCTTGGATCAGGGGATGTCTTCCCTGATTGAGGGGATGACCTCCTTAATTTAAGGAGTGACATCGGCCGAGGCGCGCGCGCTTCGGGTTAGCCGAGGCGCGTGCGCTTCGGCTGCCAAAGGCACTCCTTAGCTATTTATGCCTTGTACTTGCCATTGTCTCAACTACTCCTTCACTTGATGTCTCTTGTTTGAGCTGTGCGCTTGAGACTGAGCTTGATATGAACTGCTAAGGTGGTTGTAATCTTGCTCGTGTGAGAGTGCTGACTTAATTTGTTGGGCTCTCACACCAAGGAAGAAGAAGGCTTAGAGGGCGGGAGCCCCTAAGACCTTGAGCGAAAGCACCTGGGTAGCTAGGTCTCACCAGAGGCATAGTTAATTCCTTGGGGGTGATCGTGATCCTTGGGTGAAATTCCCTTGGACGGTCGGCAGTTGCCATTGTGTCGGCGCTGTTTTCTAGACCGGAGCCTCAGGCCACGNCTCATGTGGAGCAAGTCCCCTGGGTCCGGTCCAACAGACGAGGCATGCACTGTCCTTGTTCAAGGATAAGTCCCCTGGGTTTTTCTGATGATGGCTATTCAGATTGTCAATCTGACCATGCCGATGGAAAGAGCAGGTGTCAAACTGTCAGTTGTCCAATTTTCGGGCTGATCCAACGGTCGGATTGGAAGATGCAAGATGTGCCTTGGATCAGGGGATGTCTTCCCTGATTGAGGGGATGACCTCCTTAATTTAAGGAGTGACATCGGCCGAGGCGCGCGCGCTTCGGGTTAGCCGAGGCGCGTGCGCTTCGGCTGCCAAAGGCACTCCTTAGCTATTTATGCCTTGTACTTGCCATTGTCTCAACTACTNTAATCTTGCTCGTGTGAGAGTGCTGACTTAATTTGTTGGGCTCTCACACCAAGGAAGAAGAAGGCTTAGAGGGCGGGAGCCCCTAAGACCTTGAGCGAAAGCACCTGGGTAGCTAGGTCTCACCAGAGGCATAGTTAATTCCTTGGGGGTGATCGTGATCCTTGGGTGAAATTCCCTTGGACGGTCGGCAGTTGCCATTGTGTCGGCGCTGTTTTCTAGACCGGAGCCTCAGGCCACGTGAATCAGGAATAACAGGCTTCCACGCTTGTTGCTTAAGTCTGGATGCTTTGGGTTTGTTACTCAGAAACGCGCGCGCCAGTGTAAGCGCCAAAAAGCAGCTGAAAACTCAAAGTGACTAATTACGAATGAAGAATAAGCAACAATGGGAGACCCCTCCAAGTTCTAGCTCCCCCATAGCTATGTAGAACTTGTTACTCAACCAACCAACCAATCAGAAAACAGGCCTAGACCTATTTTCTGGCAGGCAGGGTTTTCTCGGTGAGTCCTACCAGACGGCAGACACCACAAAACCCGAGCGTCGTCCTTGTGCCTCAAAACTAGACCATACCATAGTATCGATGCTGCGAACGCATTCGTGAGGTAAAAAACATGTAGAAAAACAACAGGAAAGAGTTATGGCTGCCCGAACCCAGGTAGTGCCTATGATGGTCCATGATGCCAAACAGTGCCACGAAACATCAAACATGGACCCTAGGCGGAGCATGATGCTGCAGACACAATGGTACAGTTAGATCCAGCGCCTGACGCATGCAGACAGCATCTGCGGTGGCAGTAACCGCCGGTGGCCCGACCGCTGAGGAGGCCTGCCGATGGAGCTGAGCACGTTGCCGTAGGGAGGAGGCTCCAGCAAACTGCGTGTAGGCCTCGGCGTGCGCCGCCTCCACTGGACGACACTCCAGCAGCGTCGAGTCTCGCTGTCAGTTATTTGCACGCCGATGTACACAAGGCGGGAGGACACAACGGAGCACAATGAGATATGAGGAAAAACCAATAGTGCAGATCCCTGATGCGGACCCTAGTGGTACCGGTGTGTTGTGTGGTGGTCGACTACCAGCTTGGCGCTGACTGACGACCGTTCCACAGCTATGGACGTTGCCCGGGACCTCCTGCATGTTTTCTGCAACATGCAGAAGTTTAATGGTGGACTCGCCATGGGCCCGATTTGCATGTTTTTGCATTGTGTGTCCACCGTTTGTTTTTGGATGCATGCATGTGACTAGTCGTAGTGTCTGGCTTGTGATTTTGCATGTCTAGGTTTAGATGACATAGCGTTCTCACATATTTGCGCTGAGTTACGGCCAAAAAAGTGGTTTTGGGTTGGTTTTAGGACAGATCGTGTGCTGCCGCTTGCGACACTCGCTCTGCGGCAAATACTTATGCCATGGACTTGTCATTTGTCATCTCTCCTTGCAAATGCTATTGAAGCATAATGACACTTTGCCTTGTGTCTCCTAGCCAGACCCTTGCCGTTGTGTGCCCGGCTTGTGACTATCGTCTTTGTCTGACCTAGCACTGACGCCTAGTCAGTGGCTGTGTCACTAGGAAGCTTCTACGCATCTTCTCATGGTATCGAAGTGGTGAGACAGCTCTCGCCGAGTTGCGCAGCAGAGACGTAGGAGAGCACTAGCAGTGAGAGTCACCACTAGAGCAGTTCCACAGGGACATGTCGGCGACAATAATTGCCGTCGACGTCACCCACCATCGTCATGTGAGAGTGCATCAACAGCAGCTGCTAGCAGAAGTAGGTGACAGCTATAGTAGGCGGCAGCCGTTGGAAGCTGCCTACATTGGCACTAGAAGCGGCAGTAGCAGGCCGCTGGTACAATAGGCAGTGGCGGGTAGCAACAGCAGCAACGCGCGGCAGCAACAACGCGTAGTAGGTGCAACGCGCAGCAGCACTGCAAAGCGATGGATAGCAGTAGCGAAGTAGAGCAGCAGCACAGTTGTAGCGCTTGGCAATGTGGAGTAGCCACAGCGCGCAGCACCAGCAACAGCAGTGCATAGTTACTGCCACAGCCGCGCATGCAGCCGCACGACTGTTGTTGCAGGTACGGATGTAGCAGCAGCTGAGCGGAAGCTGCTGCGGAGAATTCGCGCAGATTTCGCGTGGCTACTGCGGGGCAGCAGCCTGCTCGCACAACAACGATGAGGTTGTCAAAGAAAAAGGGAGGGCTATCCCGACGTCAGTATTTTTACTGACGTCATCATATTTGTGCTGATGCCAGCAAACCCTTGCTGATATCAGCACTTGCCTTACAATGTTTTGGTTGGAAAAGCCAAAAGTTGCCAGCGTTTCAAATCCTCGAGAAACGTTGACGTTATGTAATCCGACCAGTTTGTCGTTCCGGCCCATGTTGAACGCTGACATGGCTCCGACTGGTGATAAGGGCAAAAGACCATTAGATCCCTCTTCTTCCTCTTAAGGGGCCATGAGCCCACGCTCGCAGGCTATTGAGGACCTACGAAGCTAGCAGGACGAGATACGTCGGCTGCAACAGCAACAGACTGACGCCATCCATACACTCACCGAGCTTCTTCGTGGTCATTCCACGGTCCCACGGCAGACCTCCAAGGGAGCGATCGGTGTCGCACCCTCCGCAAAGCAGTCAGCACCAGCACCGATGACAGGAGCAGGACGCGACCCGCCATCTCCTGATCCTTGGGATGAGGATCCCGACATGCGAGGCATGGAGCACGGCTCTCACGAGAGTAAGATTCGTCTACTTCAGGAGCGCCTCCGTCAGCTACAGACGAGCTCTCGGCCCCCACACTCGACTCGTTCCTTTCTTCCCGAGATTCAATCCTCGCCCGATCTCCTTCCCAATGACTCTCCTCTTCCGGGTGTCTTCCCCATCCCTCATCCTTCTCAGCATGTGGTTGCTCTCCCTACGGAGCAGCAACCCAAGGATTTCGAGACATCGCCTCCATGGTATGTCAAGGTGGACAGTTTCAACTGCTCGGAGATCCTTTTCCAGGTTTGGGCCACTTCAAAGGGAGTTTGACCCTACTACCACAGTCCGTATCAGACTACGGATCGAGCACAGGTGCTGACAACGGCCAGAGCGATGCGCAGACTCCTTTACGCCATGCCGCGCGAGACCGTCGTTGACTTCCGCTTGTTCCTTGGTGAGGCCGGCACAGGCATAGGTGTTGATCCATGTGGAGGTTGGGACCTAGCATTATCCTTGCTTGCTGTAGAGACGCACGCCACCCACGCCGCCCAAATTCGTACTTAACACTCCCTTTGTCAGGGACCTACCGAGTCTACAGCCGACTATTGGCAACGCGCCATGCGCATCTACACGCGCCTTGGGATCTCACGAGGTACACAGTTGTGGGCACTCCGCACGATCATGTCGGGGTTCACCTTGAGCACGCAGACATCTTCATGAGTTATAGCAACGCTGCGCTCGAGCCCTTTTCTACCTCCCTGCAGCTTCTTCCCTGGGCGCATCAGCTTTTCCTTCAGGTGACTGCCGCCCATAAGGCAGCCGTAGCTCATCAGGAGACTCCCCTTGTTGCAACAGTCGTCGCGTCACCACCAACGCCCCTCCTGCAGTGTACTCCTCTATCTTCTGGCACGTCCTCCTCTTCCCCTTCCATCTCGATTACCCCAACTCAGACACAGGGTGTGGTAGCATTAGCACAAAGGAAGAAAGGGAGATGGAGGCACGATTCGGGCCAGGAACACTCACAATAGCAGCCGTCATCGGGTAGTAGTAATGGACGCTCTGTTCACTACTACAACTCTGGAGGCACTCATCGCTACACTGAGTGCCAGTAGCCGCTTGACTAGGCGCGGATCAATCGCATGCTTCAGGCTGCGCATGTACTACGGTCTACGTGAAGCAGCACATCCTATGGGCGCGCGGCTACCACGACTGCAGCAGTTCCCGTTTCATCACCCAAGAGCAGTGGCGGCCCAGACCCATGTGACCGCACCATCGCCGAGCTCCGTCAACTTCTGGCGCTTCGCTTTCAGGGAGGTGCGAGTGTGTTGTCACAGCCAGGTGGTTCACAGAATGTTTGTTCGTCTGTCCTTGTAGCTCATGATGACTCGTGTGGAGGGGCACAGTTGGCATGTGATGACGATGGGCCTAATAGTACCGATTAGATTCAGGATTCTCACCTTTGTGCCCTTCGTCGTTCCCCCTTTCTGGTTGCTAGGCGCCCGTCTGAGGCCGAGTGTTCCATTGCCCTTTGTACAGTGATGTCCTCTAGTCCTGATCTCGGTGGCACTTGGATCATCGATTCTGGTGCCACTCATCATATGACTTGTCGGCATAGTGACTTTGTTGTTCTGAGTCCGGTTGCATCTATTGGTTTCGTCCGCACACACTCTGGTCAGTCCTTACTGGTCCAGGGTATGGAGGTTGTGTGCTTCCATGATCTGCCTGGCCCCCTGTATCTTTCCGAGGTGCTTTTTGTGCCTCATCTTGAGCTTAGTTTGCTTTCTGTACGTGCCTGCACACAGATGGGACTCTATGTGGAACACACTACAGACTCCGCAACGGTGCCTGCTATTGACACCCGTAGCGTTGTCCTTTGTGCCTCTATTGTGGATTACCTGCATTGCGTCTCTCAAATTTCTCCTCCTCCTTGCTCCCCCTCTCTTGCTCGTGTTTCTGTCACCGGCGTTCTGTCTGCTGAGCACCAGCAATTGCCTCATTGTTGTCTGTGTCATGTGGGCTCCAACACTGTGTCAAAGGTCATTTGGACACAGCCTACACTCAGTCTTGACGCGGCTTCTTTCAAGAAGTCGCCGAAAACCGACTGTCTGTTTTGCGCTCAGGGTAAGATGCATCCTTCCACCTACCCTGACTCCCGTTCTCGCGCACTTCGCCCTCTCGAGTTAGTCCATCCGGACCTTCTCGGCCCTCCCCCTGTCGAGTCTCTATCCGATCGGGGCCGATACGTCCAGACCCTGATTGATGACTTCACCGGGATATGGTGGATCTATAGCCTGTGCCAGAAGAGTGATGTTGCTCTTGCGGTTTGTCTCTGGCTAGTGATGGTTGAGCGTCAGTCCCGCCACACATTGCATACTTTTCGCTCGGATCTCGGCGGCGAGTTTCTTGGCGAGATGGACAGTTTCTTCACCGAGCAGGGCGTTTTTTACCAGGTCTCCGCTCCTGCTACTCCTCAACAGATTGGTGTCTCTGAGTGCTGGAACCACACCATTGAGGATATAGTTTGCGCTATGCGTTCTGAGTGCATTCTCCTGGAGTCCTTCGCCTTTGAAGGCTTCGCCTACATGACTTGGGTCTGGAACCGCCTCCCGCACGGTCACCTAACGGACCACGTCACACCGTACGAGTTCTGATTTGGCCACTGTGCTGACTTGCGCCTCGCTCGCGTCTTGGGGTCCTTGGCTTCTTTGTGGTACACTGAGGATGAGTAGGGGTCCAAGGTCTCACCGCGAGGTTGCTTGTGTGCCTTCATAGGCATCTCCCCGCAGTTGAAGGTCTGGTGTTTTGGGGATCCTGCTTGTCATCGCATCGATGAGTTATGCAACGTGCTCTTCTTTGAGTCTCTCACCTACTATGATCTGACATCCATCACGTCGGTGCCCATCTCGCATGTCCCCACGTGTGAGGTTTCTTGACAGATGGGAGAGTCTGAGCCTGCAAGCACCTCTCATCCGGCTGATGTGTCCGTTTGAGCTCCCTCCGCTTCTCGGTCTCCGACTCTTCATGACCCAGCGATCATTGCTGTCGGCCCAGAGAACTCTCGAGCATGTTTGGCTTCTATCCCTTTTCCCTTGTACCCCACAGGTGCCCATGCTCCTATACCTGTGTCTGCCAGTACTCTCGCCTCTATGCATGGTCCTCCCTCACCTGCTCCTACTGTCGCACATGCATCTCCTCTCACAGCATCACCAGCTCCTTTGCCTCAGCCCTCACCAGCTGTGGTCATCGCTGTCTCTGAGCCTGAGGTGTGTCCCTAGAGCCCAGGCTACTCACGTGAGCCCGGCAGTCGTCTTTGACCATTGGACTCCGGAGTCCATGGAGTATCAGGCTCCACACCCAGGTGCTCCACTCGTAGCATCGCGAGTGGCGATCCCGGCACAAAGGCCCTAAGCCTGAGTGTCAGCACTGAGTACACAGAGGTACATCCATGGTGCCCCGTTGGGCACGATCTTGTCACTCGCGAGTTTCATATCGCTTGTGATGTAGCAGTTGACCTTATGGTCGTCAGACCTAGCACTGCGTGTGCTCTTGCCACGCAGAGCTCCCCCTCTATGGCGCCTGACACCGGCACACTCAGGGAAGCTCTCTCATCACAGGATGCTGGCGCTTGGTGTGCTGCCAGTGAAGATGAGCTTCATGCCATCCGAGAGCATGGAGTTTACGAGGTAGTCGACCTTCCACCTGGGAGAAAGGTTATTCAGGTCAAGTGGGTTCTTTGGAAGAATGTGAAGCCAAATGGCTCAATGGAACGCCACAAGGCTCGCTTGGTCGTCAAGGAGTACTCTCAGATGACGTGCATCGATTACACTAACACCTTTGCCCCTGTCGGCCACATGGCCTCAGCTCAAGCTCTGTTCGGTGTAGTGGCTCAGCATGATTGTGAAGTACACCAGATGGACGTGAACAATGCTTTCCTCCATGACTCTCTGGATGAGGAAATTTACGTGGCTCAGCCACTACGCTTTGAGGACGGTGACAAGGTTTGGCCCTTGCGCAAGTCCTTGTACGGCCTCAAGCAGTCTCCTTGGTGTTGGAACCAGGAGATCACCGGCACCCTGACTCGTGCATGATACGTACAGAGCGAGGCAGAATCCTCTCTCTTTATCCAAAGGACGCTTGAGCGGTTCACCGTCATCCTAGTCTATGTTGATGACCTTCTGATTGTGTCTCCTTCCATGGAGGCCGTGAAGGAGGCCAAGACTGACCTCTAGACTGCCTATAGGATAAAGGACCTTGGTCCTGCAGCGGTGTTTCTTGGCATGGAGATCATGCGAGACCGCAGATGTTGGATACTACTGCTGCATTAGGCCCGATACGTATGTGTTGTGGAGGAGCGCTTCAGCGACCTCCTTGGCGTAATGCCCACGTCCTCCATACCTCCCACACCTCACGGGCAGGATGCCGTGAAGGTGGATGATCCCACTTAGTTCAGGGACACAGTGGATGTGACCTTGTACCTCCGTCTCATCGGATCTCTCATGTACACGGCCACTACCACACGCCCTAGCATCGCCTTCGCCGTCTACCTCCTTGCACAGTTTTCACAGGCTCCACACACTAGAGCCCTTCATGCGGCTGTGCGAGTGGTGCGGTAAGTGGTCTCCACACCATACCTCGGACTCTGATTTCGCCGACAGTGTTCTGTGGTCCTTGACGGCTACACCGACAACGACTAGGCCTAGAGTCCAGATGGACGCAGTCGCACCGGTTACGTGTTCCTGCTCGGTGGTACGGCTGTGTCCTGGCGCAGCGGAAAGCAGGGCTGCACTGCTTGCACGTAGCTCATCGGAGGCTGAGGATGTTGCTCTGGGTGCAGGGGCCGCTGAGGCAGTATGGCTACAACGCGTGTTCCTTGAGCTGGGTCAGTCAGTACCTGCCATTGTGCTTTGTGTCAGAAAACGACCCCCGGGTGGAGGCAGTTCCAACGTGGCCCGACGGGTCTGCTGTGCTCACGGCTGTGTTTTGTGCGGGTGGTTTTGAGTCTAAGCGTGAGCTTTCTGGTCGCCTCACGCTATGTTTCTGGGAGTCGAAGGCATTTGCGAGACAGTCACTTTTGCAAAGGGAATAACGTAATTTTGCATTAGTTTTTTAGCATGGACATGATCTAAACATTTGTAGGGCTAGGCATGAGCTCTCCAACGCACCAAACCGTGCACAATTCGGATAACCGTAGCTCCCGCTACGTCAGTCAAAGTGCAGTACCCCAAACCAGCCGCTCACTCGGCGGCGTGCACCACGTCGCCCGCCGAGGCGCCTTCACACATCAAGGACCCATCAAAACGCTATTCCGGAGGCGCAGATGTCCCTATGCGTAGTGGCGGCGCCCCTTGCGCCTTTGGGGTCTGTTTCGATGAGTTAATCATCGAGTTTGGTGATGGGGATTAATGTGGGTCGAAACCTGTTCGCGGACTTCCAGTCGGAATTTTGACCAAGTCCCCGAGTAACAAACTGTACTACTGAGTTTCGGACTCTGAGCCATGATTTTGGCTGTCCCTCAGTAACAAACTGCACTCCTGAAATCCGGCGGATCATCCACCGGACGCCTCGGCAGTCCTTCCGGAGCAAAATCCCCAGATGGCATTTTGTTACTCGCTCCGGTCAATTATTCACCGGAAGTCGAACCGCGGCCGGCTCCCAAAACCGCTGCGCACACCCCAACTTTGGAAGCCCATATCTCCCTCGTTACTAGTCTGATTCCGGTGAAACAACTTCCACCGGATTCAACGACTCGTCAACTTTCAGGGGCAATCCTCCATTTTAGGATCCGAGCAATCCTCGAGTCGCCAGATCCGTCGACAAGGATTTTCCTCTCTCTGGTGGCTCGTCGGCGCCTCCCGGCGCCGCACTTGGGCATGCAGAGGGGCAAATCTTCAACACTTTGTTGCGACAACCAGAGTGCTTTTGCCATGGCGGAGAACTCTGGTGTCTTTCATGCCCGCACGAAGTACATTGCGGTTGAACATCACTTTGTGCGTGATCTGGTGGAGTTACACGTGATCTCTGTCATATGGGTTGGCACTGACATGCAGCGTGCTGAATTCTTGACGAAGGCACTAGCACGCGGGAAGTTCCTGGGTTTTGGGCCGGTTTTAGGATAGATCGTGTGCTGTCGTTTGCGACACCCGCTGTGCGCCGCGGCAGGTACTTATGCCATGGACCTTTCATTTGTCATCTCTTTCTGCAAATTCTATTGAAGCATTATGACATTTTGCCTTGTGTCTCCTAACCAGACCCTTGCCGTTGTGTGCACGACTTGTGACTGTCGTTACTTTCTGACATGGCACTCCCGCCTAGTTAGCGGCTGTGTCGCTAGGAAGCTTCAACGCATCTCCTCAATTTCAACTTGAATCACTACAGTCGAGCTCTCAACCCAAAGTGGGTGCTTGCCGCTTGAGGCCCCCACAGAAGACCAACATTGCGTGCTCCATGGCGTGCTCGTCAACGTTGCACCCGAGAGCTTTGATACAAATCAATCACCTGAAATGATTGTGAGTGAGTAAGTATGTGTGTATGTGTTTGTGTGTGTGTGTGTGTGTGTGTGTGTGTGTGTGTGTGTGCGTGTGTGTGTGTATGTGTGTGTGTGTGTGTGTGTGTGTGTGTGTGTG
>SZWC01015257.1:6840-65619 GCA_023375785.1 Penium margaritaceum
CTGTCTCGACTGTGCTCAAGGCAAAATGCACCGCTCCCCATTCTCCACTTCTGAGTCTCGCACGTCTCACCCACTTGACCTTCTACACGCTGATGTCATGGGACCCCTTGCCCATGACGCCCTTGGGGGTGTCGGACGTTATGTCCTCTGTCTCACAGACGATTTCTCTCGGATGCGCTGGGTTTTTGCCCTTCGGCAAAAGAGTGACGTCTGTTCCACACTTGAGTCGTGGCTACCACAGGCTGAACTGGCCTGTGGTCGCCGGCTCAAAGTCTTTCGCTGTGACCGTGGTGGCGAGTTCATGGGTCCCACCGCTTGCTTCCTCACCTCTCGTGGGGTTTGTATGGAGCCCTCGGCACCTTACACACCCCAGCAGAACGGTGTCTCGGAACGCTGGAATCGCACCCTTGCTGATGGAGTTCGTACTCTCCTCAGCGAGTCCTCTCTCTCTTCCGTCTTTTCCTTCGAGGCCATGTGCTACATGACCTGGGTATGGAACCGTGTCCCCCACGGTCCCCTTCTTCGCCACATCACCCCCTTTGAGCGCTGGTATGGCCGCCGTGCTGACCTCCGTCTGGCTCGTGTCTGGGGCTGTGTGGCTGCTGTCTGGTTGCCAGAGGACTCCCGTGATGGCAAACTGAGTCCTCGTGCGCGCCTCTGCACGTTTCTTGGTGTCTCTGCCATGTCTAAGGCATGGCGTTTCTGGGACCCCGACCACTCCCGTGTCATCGAGTCACGTGACGCCCTCTTCTTTGAGGATGTCTTTCCCCGTGACCTGTCCCATGTCCCTCCTCCGTCGTCTCTCTCCTCGCTTCGTCGGCTTGGGGGGGGTGGATCTATTCCAGCCTCCGATCTCCGTGCGTCCACGTCTTCTCCTCAGACAGCGTCCCCTGTTATCACTCCTACGGACAGTGACGAGGACTCAGTCTCCTCCAGGTCNGCACGTCTCACAGCAAAGGGGTTCTCCCAGATCCCCGGCGTTGACTTTGATGAGACCTTTGCACCGGTCGGGAGATACACCACGGCTCGAGCACTCTTGAGTCTCGTCGCCCAGCACGACTGGGAACTGGAGCAGATGGATGTCAACAACGCCTTCTTGCACGGGAAGCTCGATGAAGAGATCTACATGATCCAGCCCCCTGGCTTCACCGATGGCACAAGCAAGGTCTGGAGACTGCGTAAAGCCCTCTACGGGCTCAAGCAGTCCCCGCGATGCTGGAACGTGGAGATCTCCTCGACTCTCGAGCGGGGAGGTTGCCGTCGCAGCACAGTCGATCCAGCGCTCTTCTTGAGCGCCCCCTCAGAGCCGTTTGTGGCAGTGTTGGTCTATGTTGATGACCTGCTCATTGCCTCACCCAGCCCGGCAGCTGTCCAGTCAGTGAAAGACCTGCTGCAGTCTGTGTACAAGATGAAGGACCTAGGTCCTGCACGGGTGTTTTTGGGGATGGAGCTTGAGCGTGATCGTCAGCGTCGCACCCTGCACGTGCACCAGGCCGCGTACATACGCACGCTGGGGGAGCGTTTTGCTCCTCTGCTCGCAGACGTTCCCACCGCGTCCACACCAATGACTCGAGCAGGTCAACGCCTGCTGAAGTCATTGGACTCAGCACAGCTGGGAGAGCTTGTCGACGTCACCGACTACCTTAGTGTTGTCGGTTCCCTCATGTATCTCGCCACCACCACTAGGGCAGATGTGGCCTTCGCGGTCAACTTCCTTGCCCAGTTCTCACAGCAGCCTCGGCAGAAGCATCTCGAGGCCGCACTGCGCGTCGTCCGCTACGCGTTGTCCACTGCACGCGTAGGACTCTGCTACCGTGCTCAGCCCTCTGTAGTCGTTGACGGCTACACAGACAGCGACTGGGCACATGACACAGATGCTCGCAGCCGCACTGGTTACATCTTCCTCGTCGGGGGGACTGCAGTCTCCTGGAAGNTCAGCACAGCTGGGAGAGCCTGTCGACGTCACCGACTACCTTAGTGTTGTCGGCTCCCTCATGTATCTCGCCACCACCACTAGGGCAGATGTGGCCTTCGCGGTCAACTTCCTTGCCCAGTTCTCACAGCAGCCTCGGCAGAAGCATCTCGAGGCCGCACTGCGCGTCGTCCGCTACGCGTTGTCCACTGCACGCGTAGGACTCTGCTACCGTGCTCAGCCCTCTGTAGTCGTTGACGGCTACACAGACAGCGACTGGGCACATGACACAGATGCTCGCAGCCGCACTGGTTATATCTTTCTCGTCGGGGGGACTGCAGTCTCCTGGAAGAGTGGAAAACAGGGTTGTGTTGCTAGGAGCTCCAGTGAGGCAGAGTATGTGGCACTGGGTGCAGGTACGTGTGAGAGTGTTTGGCTGTCCCGCTTGTTGCAGCAGTTGCGTGTTCCCATTCATTGCATCACCCTGCGCTGTGACAACCAGAGTGCAAAGGCAATCGCTGAGCACGATGGCATGCATCACTCTCGCACTAAGCACATCAACATTGAGCATCACTTTGTACGCGAGCGCATTGCTGCTGGTGAAGTTCAGGTCGTCTGGGTCGACACTCGTCAACAGCGTGCAGACTTTCTCACCAAAGCGTTCAGCAGTGGAATGTTCAAAGCGGCCGTGCATGCTGTTGGCTTGCTGCGCTCTCGTGACGCCGCCGGTTGATGTGATCCCTGTGTTGTTCACCTCGTTCCATGTTTTCGTGTGTGTGTGGCCTGTCCGCCTGTGGGTCATGGGGGAGTGTTGGTAATTGTCACAAACACGCGCAAGTGCCCTCTTGTCTCCATTCATACACACACCTCACCACTGCAGGTGATTGATCTGGATTAAGGCTCCCTGGTGCAAGACTGTGGTGCAGCATGAAGAACACAGAGGATTTGCCTCCCTCAAGCTGCTAAGTGGTGGCTTCAGCACCAGTCTTGCCACATGCCTTAGTTTAGTAATACACTCATATACTGAGAGGGGANGGCCTGTTCGCCTGTGGGTCATGGGGGAGTGTTGGTTATTGTCACAAACACGCGCAAGTGCCCTCTTGTCTCCATTCATACACACACCTCACCACTGCAGGTGATTGATCTGGATTAAGGCTCCCTGGTGCAAGACTGTGGTGCAGCATGAAGAACACAGAGGATTTGCCTCCCTCAAGCTGCTAAGTGGTGGCTTCAGCACCAGTCTTGCCACATGCCTTAGTTTAGTAATACACTCGTATACTGAGAGGGGATACAACTTGTGGGAATGCATGCTTGTTAGTTGATTGCATGCTTGCATGTTCCTAGAGTGGTGAACCGGGTTGCTAATCCCTCGGGACCACACGTTCGGCTTGTGCCGGCGTGTGAGAAACCGCCTGGAGCTCGTTCGCTCCAGGGTCGGGTTCGATCCCTGGGTGGCGTACGGGCCCCACGACGATTGTCTCGCGTGGGTGGCCCGGTCAACCGGCTCTCACCACCTCGCTCACACTCACTCGCTTGTCAATCTGTGACTTGTTACTACATTTTCTAGTCGTGAGCGTTCCCCGATCCATGGCGTACGTTGTTGCTCGTCACCTGCTTTCTTGCTAGCCTAGCAACCACGCCCACCTACACACTCATGTCTCGAACATTCATAGGCAGTTGCTCTGAGTTGTATAAGGTTTGCCGAGATTCAGGCAGCCATGACATTGCTTGATGAAGTTTCATGTTGATTCCGACTGCACGACTGTGTTCGCTGAGGACATCTTTTGGTACGGTTAAGTTTCACGAAAAATGGACGAAGCCTGGATTTGGGGTTGTCGGTCCTCTGGCAGGGCTCACCAAGAAAACCCCACAAACGACAAATGGTGCATTTTCCTGATTGGTCAGTAGAATGAGTAACAAGCTCAACAAAGGTGAGGACCTAGGTTAGTGTGGGATGAGCCTCTCACCAACAATTATTCTAACTGCTAACTCAATTGTTACTCACTTTCCGTTGCCAAGTCTTACAATTAAGACAAGTACAATTTTCCCTCTCACAACTGAGCAGCTAGCGCTGCTCAGGCGGTAAGTCCGAATGCAGCAGGCCACGCACTTCGGTCGAAGTGCGTGAGACGGCAGAAAATGGTCTTGTCTAGACTGGCGCATCATTGTTTCCATTTTGGCATCAGAGCCAAAGCGTAGCAGAAGCAACAGACTGAGCAGCAGCAGCGGCTTACAGGTGCCAGTCAACGTTGGCGGACCTCCATATGCGCTAGTGCGGGGGAAAATCTGCCGAATTTTTGCAGGCAGAGTTAGCCTCATTCCTAGTGGTGGCTTTAAAACTCTCCCGAAGGGATGAAAATGGTCCCGAAATGTTTTTCACAGCATTGACCCCACGGTGGTGGTAGTGTAGGCGGTCACGTAGCCAGCGCAAAGTGGCAGAACGCAAATGGTGCAGCCGATGTACGTGGCGACGACACCGCCACGCAGCAGGGAAGTGCCCTGTTGCTTCCCCGATTTCTATCATGCCCCTCTAGCTCTCTCTTGTACCCAGCGCAGGTTTCTGCCAGGTGCGGCCATGTCAGCAGCTCTGGAATCAGCGTCGACACACCCGGAAACCCGAGTGCCGGGAAGAGAAGATTCAAATCCCTGCCTCCCTTGCTCCCTCGCTCGATCGCTACCTACCACGCGGCAGGAGCAACAGGAGTGATACAGCAGCAACACGCAACAGCAGCAGTAGTAGCAACAGCAGCAGCAGCAGTAGCAACAGCAGCAGCAGCAGAGCAGGAGCAGTAGCAGCATCAGTCGTGCGACAGCTGGACCACCGCACCGCAGTAGCTGTAGTAGCGCAGCATGTACACTCGTAGCAGTAACAACGAGAGCAGCAGCAGAAACAATAGCGGCAGCAGCAAGAGCAGCATCAGCTGCATAGAAGCTTGTAGCGATCGCAGCAGCAGCACATAGTAGGAGTGCCAGCATCAGCATCGCGCTATGGCAGCAGCAGCTCCACGGCGACTGCAGCGGCGCTTGCAGCACCTGCGCACGCTTCCGCATAGCTCTGACGGGCTGCCGGCCACCAACCTGTCCAAAGAGAAAAAGAATTGGGCATCAATAAATTCCCCCGAATGGGTATCCGATAACTTGTAGGGTACCATAATGCCCCTTCCATTCAAACAAAATAATTGTTTTGCTTTGACCATTCAAGCACGTAACTAATTGTGCCATTTTGGATGAATCACTCTTCAAATTACAACTTGTGGCATTGGCTGCACGCATGCGTGCATCGGGGTTACGTAGTAATACACTGAGGCTGGGTTCAAACATGCTTTCTGCCTTGGAAGCGAATTTTTCTCGACCTTCCCTTCGTGTCGGAGGAGAAGTCGTCGGTCGAGTCACGTGCTTACTTGCGATGTCCGGTATCTGTTTCTCGAAGAATCCTGGTTGCTGCGCGAAGTTTGTCCAAATCGCACGTTTTTCTCGGATTGGGAGTCGCTTCCGCAAGAAGAACAGCGCATAGAGAGAGCCTATTGTCCGGACGCAACAGTGATGCAGAAAAAGATACCTAGAAAATACGAGATGGGCTGTCGGTGGACAGGAACGACGACCGGAGACAGAATTGCCCTCGCGGAAGTCTTTGTGCAGCGGAGTTTCTGACGTAAGCGCAGATTCTTGGCTACCGAACCGATTGCATTGGGTTACTACGTAACCCCAAAAATCCTATTTATGTACACACCATTTCATGTTCCAAACACAGACTCTTAGTGACTGCAAGCGAAACGTGAGATGTCCACTTTGCGCACGAAGTCCCCCATGGACTGCACGCGGACGTGGCGCACAACGAACTTCGTGATGAGGTGCGAAGCTAGGGATGAATGAAGGTGCGAGTCTGGCTGCAATTCCAAAGGCTAAGGCGAGCTGCAAGGTGCGACTTCGCTCGCAACACACGCACTTTCAAGACTTGACAACCGAATTTCTGGGAAAATTAGGAGGACGTGAACGGGCTTTTTGACCGAATTCAAGCACAAAAACAATACCAGGGCTTTGGACAAAACAGGTCCAAAATTCCAAGGCTAAAAATCATAGTCGAATATAATGGCATTTTATTGAGTTAAAAAAACACTCGAATGGGGCATTACAAAAATTTCGAGAAAAAAAACACAAAAAGTCACTTTTCCTCTTTGTCTCATCTTCTCTAGAGATGTGGCCATAAAACGTTTCGACAATTTTCACGGTCCTCTCGTAGTAGACACTACTTTAGTGGCAGCCCACCGCCCGGCACTGGTACCGCTGGTGCAACGCAGTCAGCCTCTACCAGTGCAACGCCGCCATCTGACCCGGTTGCTGCTCTTCAGTAGCAGGTTGACGATTTGTGCAAATTCCTAGCCACATTATGGTCTGCTCAAAAGGTTTCACCCATTCGGCCGCTTCTCCCTGGCCAACCTGGTCCGACGGTCTTTGCTGCGGTACAGACAGCAGCAGCATCAACAGTCCGTCTCCAGTGACCTAGAGTCTCCAGGCAATACAGCCAGTACTCTGTGCAGGCCACAGAATTTTGAGACACCACCCACCCACCTTGAGGTGGGACAGTTTGTGTCTTGGGAGCTATTATTCCGCCTGTGGGCTCACGGTGAGGATCTCTGGTCCTACTACGCCCTAAAGCACTACTCCTCCATCCCCGAGCAGTTGTTTGACGCCAGCCGTGAAACGAGGGTCCTCGTCCTCGCCGCATCGGAGGGTGATCGCACTGACCTTGAGCCCTTCATCGGCGATCCTATTACCAGCACTGACCCTCACCCCTGTGAGGCCTGGAGTACCCTCACACGTTCCTACCATGCTTCTGGCCAGGCCGTTATTAGTCGTGTTCTGAGGAGCTTCAGCGGCCTCAAGATGGGTGACTCCGAGTCTGTCACCACCTATTGGCGCCGCAAGCAAGATCTTCTTTGCCGACTTGGTAAGGCTGGTCCACCTCCGCTAGCCACTCTCCTCACCATAAGAACAGCGCAACTCCCGACTACGCAAAGATCCACTTTGACTTCAACCTCGAGCTTCTGGAGGCCATGGCGTCTCAGGGCACTCTGATGTCCTGGTTTGATTCCTGGTTCCTGTCATGGAAGGAGGCAATCCAGGACAACCGCTTGTAGCGTGGAGATACGGACGCAGTGGCAGCAGTCAGCACCGCCTCTCCTACGCCTCCGTCATCTGGGACCCCTGGTGTAGCCGCAGCCACACGTGGTGCTGGCCGCGATAGATGGGGACGTGGGAAAAAGGGGAAGGGGAAGATCGAGCAGCCATGGAACAGCAGCTCCTCCCGCGACAACTCTTTTTTTTTTCAACCATTCTGGCCAGAGGGGTCTTGGCTGGTACACCCGTCCTTCACCACCTGACGAGTCCTGTTTCCTCAATGCCATGTGTCGCGAGCGTGAGCGGTGCCTTGGTACCGCTTCAGCCGCCAATTCTGCTCCTGTTGGTGCTTCTTCCACTCCCTCAGCGACCTCAGTGGCTGCTTCCTACACAGGCACCGCATCAGTAGTGACTGGGTCCCCTGCTCCTCCCATGCCTCTCTTCGGGCCAGTTGCTGCATGGACTCCTTATCCGATGTGGTCACCTCCATCGTCGTAGCTGAGTGGAACCTTGGCGCCTCCCTCCGGCGTGACCACGCTGTAGTACCTCCCGACTATTGGGCCCTCTGCTCGCAAGTGCCAGTAGGAGCAGTTCATCAGGCACTACCTCGGCATCCCCCCTCATCGGCCCCTGGGAAGTACGAGTTGTATGTATGCTAGCCAGGAGGTCACATACAGTTGTCAGACTAAGAGTGCTCTCCGCGGTGATCCTCCCGTGGATGACCGTCGTGTTCCTACCCCCGCCTTGGATGATCTGGCTTGGCTTGACAACTGGCACGCACGTTTCTCCTCTCCTTCTCACGCACAACGCCTGTTGTCCGCGTCATGTCTGGTCGTTCAGTGCAACGTTACCACGTCTTTCCATGAACAAGATGGCACCTAGATCATTGAATCCAGCGCTACACATCACATGACTGTCAGGAAAACGTGGTGAACCTGAACACGGAGCAGAAGCGGAGGGTGAGGAACGCACACACAAAGAAGGAGAAGGGATTGGAGCGGAAGCGGAAACGCAGAACTGAATGATGAAATTCATTGAAAGAGGCAAAAGGGTACATTGAGCACTACATGTTTAAGTACTATTTCCTAGGCCTAGGCCCTGCCTCTATCTTTAGAGCGAGTACGCCCACTACGGTGGGCGGTGCGATGCGTGCAGCCGCAGCCACCATTCTGCTGCTGAGAGAGGTGGAGTCACTTCGCGACTCCACGAGAGAGCTACGGGGAACCACACCGGTCGTGCTCCAAGAGCTGCAGAGTCGTCAGGACCGTGGAAACATCTGTCTTTTAGTGGGGACCGGGGCGCATCCGGCTGGGTAGGAAGGCGGGGGCACGATCTCATGTTGCCGTTGATTTGGCGCGAGGTTCGTTGCTTGGTGGACGGCGGGCGTGGTTCCGGACTGTTGGGGATGATGCCGGTTGGACCGTTGGCCGGCTGGTCGGTGGCGCAAGAGGGGCTCGTTCGGCTTTGCCGCCTGAGCCGTTGGCAGGCAATGCCAGAGAGATGAACCCGGGAGTGGAGTTTTCCGGCGAGGAGGACCCGGAGGGGAGTGGGGTAGACAGAGAAGAGGATGAATCCGGGTCGAGGGATTGTGGCAGTGGAAGATATTCTGACAATGACGTCTTGTCACAAGGCATTCAATATGCTTGGCCCGGATGGCGATGTCTAGAGTGTTTGGACTGGATCCGTTAAGCTGCTTCCTGTTGGTGGTGTTGGTGTTGTCCGTTTTTCGGGTCCGTCTGGTGACATCCATGTCACTGATGTACTGTATGTGCCTGGCCTTAAGTGCAGCCTTCAATTTTTCACTGCTCTTGACCGCATGAGCATGGATGCTTTGCACCTGCGTGGTGTCAACACAGTCACTCTTCATCAACCTGGTCGTGTGATGTTACGTGTAGAGTCTCATGATGTCTTGTGGTACGTCATTTGTTTGTCTTCTGTGTCCTCACCCCTGTCTTTGGACGGGACGCACGTCTTTGTCACGAGCACCTTGTCCGCACAACATACTCACCTCCTCCACCATCGCTTGTGCCACGTGCACAACTCTACCGTTCATAGCATGCTCCGCATGGAGCGTGCCCTTGGCCTTGATCCACCTACCTTTCAGTTGCCTTGCAAAACTGAATGCATCCACTGTGCTCAGGGCAAAATGCACAGGTCATCTTATCCTGTCGCCTCTTCCCGCGCTCCGCACAACTTGAGCTGGTCCATTTTGACCTCATGGAACCCTTTCCTATCGAGTCTGTTGCGGAGCCGTACTCACCATCACTGACGACTACTCACGTTTTTTATGGGAGTTCTACCTCTGGCAGAAGAGCGATGCAGCGACTACAATTCATAATTGGCTCCTCGTTGTAGAGCGTGAGTGTGGTCATCCCCTTTCCTGCTTCTTTTCTGACCAAGGTGGTGAGTTTGTGGGGGAGGCGGATGCTCTTCTCAAGATCCATGATGTCAGACATGAGACATCTGCGCCTTACACTCCAGAGCAGAACGGTGTCTCTGAGCGCTTGAACCGCAACATGGCTGATGTGGTCTTCACTATGTGTATTGAGTCTGGTTTATTCGAGGGCTTCTTTTTCGAGGCCATGTCATACATGACTTGGGTTTGGAACAGATTTCCCCATGGTCCCTTGCCCCGTCCTGTCACTCCCTTCAAGTCTTGGTGTCGACAGCGTGTAGATCTTCGTCTTGCACACGTCAGGGATTGTGTCACCAGCGTCTGGCTCCCAGAGGACCGGCGAGACGACAAGCTGGCTCCGCGTGGTCGTCTCTATACTTTGCTCGGGGTGTCTCGTCAGTTGAAAGCCTGGAGGTTTTGGGATCCTTTCCGATATTGCATCATCGATTCGTGTGATGCCCTGTTCTTTCAGGAGATTTTTTCATGCAATATCCCTTTTGTACGTGTCGGGATCCTTCCACGCCTATCGCTGCCATCGCATGGGGGAGACTCGACACCAGTGCACGATGTTGCTCCCTGTCCATCGGTGTTCAGAGTCCCTGGTTCCACTGTGTCACCTACGCCTCTACACATACCAAACACTCCCACTGCACCAGAGTCTATAGCTAAGTCTGTTCCTTACACTGCTGACCACGCATCCAAGTCCACCTCTTTGGCCACTAAGTCTGCCCACCAGGCGACTGAGTCCACCTCTTTGGTCGCTCACTTCGCCAACCAGGCAACCGAGTCCACCTCTTCGGCCGTGGACTCCGCCATCCAGGCGACCAATTCAATCACTCTGGTCACTGCCTCAGTTGACCAGACGAAGCATTGTTCCTGCTTTTGTCACTCCAGTGACCCGTCGTGTCCTTGCCTCCTCGACCCTAGCACACCAACTCCTCTAGTGTTGGTCCGATATACTCACGCACTCCTGGTGGTTGTTTTCGTCCACATTCCCTAGTGCCTCCATCAGGCATGCGTCTTGCCATCGTTCGTTCCCGGCCAGTAGCCTCTGTCCCACGCCCCCTTCTCATACTGTGGTGAGTGGAGATACAGGGACAAAGACGTTGGGTCTGACTGCCCTTTCCATCGTCACAACAGACCCTCATACCGGATCCTCATAGGGTTATGCCCTGATTTATCAGGAGCATCAACACATTGTCTCTGTCTCATTGTGTGCGTGCTCCAGCGGGCCTTGGCAACTCCTGTCTGTTGACGACCAAGCCACATTTGCAGGCAACCGATCCACATAGCCCCTATGAGACCAGGGTCGCACCTGACGCTACCCATTGGGAAGCTGTTTGCAAGAAGGAACTGACTGCCATCGATGAGCATGTTTTGTACAAGCTGGTCAACTTACCCCTAGGCTGTAAAGCCATTGGGGCCAAAAGGGTTTTTTTTGTGCAAGTGGAAGCCGGACGGCATGATGGACAAGTACAAAGCTCGACTAATGGCCAAATGCTTTGCACAGGTGCCAGGAGTGGGCTTCGACCAGATTTTTGCACCGGTTGGCCGTTCCACCTCCAGTCACGCGCCCTTTAGCATGGTCACATAGAATAACTGGGAGCTCCACCAGATGGATGTGAGCAAAGCTTTCTTGCATGGCACTCTCGATAGGGAGGAGCTCTACATGGTCTAGCTTCCAGGTTTCGAGGATGGCACTGGTTGTGTCTGGCGAGTATGGAAGGCCCTATGTGGCCTCAAATAGTTGCCCAGGTGCTAGAACACAGAGATCAGCCACACCCTCTTGAAGGGTGGCTTGATGCGCAGCGCCGCACATCTAGCTCTCTTCTTCATCCCAGTGGGTACCACACTTGTTATTGTGCTCGTTTATGTGAACAATCTTCTTCTTGCGTATCCTGACCTCGCCTCTGTCCAGCAAGTGAAGGATCTGGTACAGTCCATATACAAGATGAAAGATGGTGGACCTGTACAGGTGTTTTGGGCATGGAGATTGAGTGTAACCATACCCATGGTATTCTTTGTGTTCATGAAGCAGCCTACGTACAGACATTGGCTGAGCCCTTTGCTGGCCTTTTTCCCACTGTACCCAGTGCATCCACTCCCATAATCCCAGACGGCTAGATCAAGCTAAAATCGTTTGATGCTCACACACTCGGTGCGAGTGTGAACGTGACTACCTTTCTTCGTGTCATTGGGTCACTCATTTTCCTCGCCACCACCACGCGACCAGCAATTACCTTTGCCGTGAAACTATTGGCTCAGTTCTCTCAGTCCCTGCATCAGTTGCACCTAGATGCAGTGATTCGCATGGTGCGATATGTTGTCTCCACCCCACGTCGTGGATTGAAGTTCTGTCTGTTAGCTACTGAGCTAACCACCTCTGGCAGAGAAGCCGCGAAACCGAAAAGCTCACAAAGATTTTTAGGCCTTCTTCCTTTGTTGACATGTGTCATGCACCCCAAACTTAATTAGGGATACACTTCACCTTCAAGAGTACTAACGCCTTAGCATTACATCTCAAGAAGAGCTCAAGTCGTCAATACGCAAGAGAGCATCAAGCAAGGACATTTCTCTAGCTTTTCACCAGCAGTGATGAAGACTGATTAGCTGCTGAAATTCCCTTTTTCCCCTTCTATGAACCTTATGCATCGAGCATGTGGCTTGCAATAATCACTTCAGTCATATTGTAGCACCCATGTCCTCTTTGAAGCCCCTGTAGAAGATCATGATCACATTCAGTGGATGTTGAAGCAGCATACCCACATACTTGTGGCTTCACGTGAAAATGCCTCAAGCAGCAACAGCAGAGCTGCAGGAATCGGCGAAGCTACCTCTAGTAGCAGTAGTGGCAGGCGAGGCGCTCGGTGCGCCAACGTCTTGAGTAGCAGCAGTGGAGCAGCAGGAATTGGATGAGCTGCCTCAAATAGTAGCAGCGGCAGGCGAGGCGCTCGTTGTGCCAACCCCTCCAGGACCAGTAGCGGAGCAGCGGGTATTGGCGGAGCTGCCTCCGATAGCAGTAGAAACAGGCAAGGCGCTCAGTACACAAGCAACAGCAGCGATGAAGCGGGAAGTGAGAGTTGGTCGGGGTTGGCCATCTAAGAGCCTGGCGGTATGCCAAGGAATGCAGCCGTGGGGCCTGGCGGGAACCACCATGGACCCAACCTGCTCCCGATGGAATGAAAAGCATTTGTGAAAGGTAGCAGAGGAGAGAGATGCATCCAGGAGAATCACCTTGGAAGAATATGTCGAGGCATCAAGACATGAGGACTTACCTCAAACATCAGATGCAACAAGACGGAAGGAGTCGGCAATGCTGTCTCCAAAAGCAGCAGTGGCAGGTCAGACAATCGGTGCGCCAACACATTTTCTGGGAGCAGCAGAGCAGTGGGAATTGTAGGAGTTTCCTCCAGCAGCAGTAGCAGCAGGCAAGGCGCTTGGCGTGCCAATGCCTCCAGCAGCATCACTGGAGCAGCAGGGGCCAATGGTGCTACCTCTAGCAGCAGGAGCAGAATTGGCACCCATTGTGCTAATGTTTCCTGAAGCAGCAGTGGGAGCAGCAGGAAACAAAGGAGCTGCCTTCAGGAGCAGCAGTGGTAGGAGAGGCGCTCGGCATGCCAACGCCTCCAGGAGCAATAGTGGAGTTGTGGAAATTGGCAGAGCTGCCTCCAACAGTAGCAACGGCAAGTGTGACACTTGGTACACTAACACCTCTAGCAGTAGCAATGGAGCACTGGGAATTGGAGGAGCTGCATGTACTAGCAACAGCGGCAGGCGAGGTACTCGGCATGCCAACGCCTCCTGCATCAGCAGCAGAGCTCTGCTGCTGAAGCAGCAGCGGGAATCGGTGGAGCTGCCTATAGTAGAAGAAACGACAAACGATGTGCTCGGTATGCCAATGCCTCCAGCATCAGCAGCAACAGCAGCAGCAGCAGCAGCAGCAGCAGCAGCAGCAGCAGCAGCAGAAGCAGCAGCAGTAGCAGCAGCAGAAGCAGCAACAACAGCAACAGAAACAGCAGCAGCAGAAGCATCAGCGGAGGATAAAAAATTGGAGGATCTACCTCCAACGGAAGCAAGGGCAAGCACTTCGCTCAGTATGCAATTTTCTCCAGCAGCAGAAGCAGCAGGAGAGCGTCAGGAATCGGCGAAGCTTCCTCCAACAGTAGCACCGGCATGCCAACACTTCTAGCAGTCGCAACGGAGTTTTGGGAAACTGCGGAGCTACCTCCAGCAGTAGCAGTGGAAGACAAGGTACCCGGTGCACCAATATTACCAGCAACAGAGGAGCAGCAGAAAGCTGTGGAGCTGCCTCCGGCAGCAGCAACAGCAGGCAAAGCGCTTGGCTCGCCAACGGTTCCAGTAGTAGCAGCGGAGCTGCAGGAATTGGCAAAGCTGCCTGTAGCACCAGGAGCAGCAGGTGAGGTGCTCGATGTGCCAACACCTCCTACAGCAGCAGTGGAACAACAGGACACTGCATTGCTGCCTCTATTAGCAGCAAGGGCAGGGAAGGAGTTCAGTGCACATACGCTTCCAGCAGCTGCAGCAGGACCACAAGTATTGGCGATGGTGTCTCCATCTGCGGTAGCAGCGGGCAAGGCGCTCGCAGTTCCAATGCCTACAGTGGAAATGGCAGAGCAGCAAGATTAGATAGCACCACCCCTTGCAGAAATATAAAGGAATCACTGATGGGAAAGACAGGACACACCACCCCCTCCTGTAGTGCCCCTCCCACCAGATGACAGGCATCTTTGGCCAGCAAGCACGAGGCAAAGTGTAAGGAGAGCTCATGCACGATTGAAGTAGGTGTGGCAGAGGAAGGAAGTCACTGGATGGACAAAGGAGAGATTCACCATTTAGGATGCAGCTGTATTGATGCTTCAGATGAAGGGTTGCTCTGTACAACTTGCTGACCAGCAAAGGGGTCCACGCATGTCCAGGGTGCGTGTTTTGGCTGATGGAGGAGGGACGACAGGAGAAGGAAGGAAGGATGCAATGCGGTGAGGAGGATCAATGGATGCACCACTATACTGAATGGCAGGACCCATGTGCAAATGTGCAGTTCACGTAGTGCAGGGAGCTACTCCACCGCACTTGTGGGTAAATTCTTGCGGTGGAAGGCCCTAACTGCAAAGGATGCCTGAGGAAGCTGCGGTCGGAAGAGAGCAGGATCATGCCAATACGGGCAGAAACAAGGAAATAGGAGGAGGAAGACAGGCCAGGGGAAATAGCTGGAGCAAGGCAGCAGGCACATGAGTTAATCCTACACTGGGAACGGCTACACCACAATTCCATGGCGCTATTGGGGCCAGCATGACAGGCAACCTGGATTGCCTTGACGATGAAGAAGATCCTCAACAACAAGACACAAGCACAAACCAGGGAAGTCTTAGTGGATGCTGTGCGGTGGACGCTGGCAAGCTGAGCGCCTCGCCTGCCACTACTCCTGCTTGAGGCAGTGCCACCAATTCCCGCTTCCTTGTTGCTGCTTCTGAAGGCATTGGCACACAGAGTGCCTCGCCTGCCGATACTGCTACTAGGGGCAGCTCCGCCAATTCCTGCTGCTCCACTGCTGCTGCTGGAGGTGTTGGAACGCTGAGCGCCTTTCCTGTCACTGCTGCTGCTGAAGAAAGCTTTGCCAATTTCTGCTGCTCTACAGCTGCTGTTGGAGGCGTTGGCGTGCCAAGTGCCGCACCTGCTACTGCTGATACTAGAGGCAGTTCCACTTTCTTTTCCAGTAAGGTGCAATGTTTCTTCATGTTCCTCCTGCATCCATTTGTCCTGCACTTACATTCTGCACTCTACATACCCGGTTCCTCAAGCTGGGTCCTTGTGGCTGAAGGGGATAGGAGAACATGGAAGCCAGGATTCTTCTGTGCAGGACTCGTCATTGCTTTCTAAGGTGCCGCCGTGGTGGTGTCCAGCTCCGCGCTCACTGGTTAGTCTTGTAGAGACTGCATGGCATATTCCAGGGGCACAAGGATGTCATCCAAGGCAGGATTCTGGTTCTCATTAGTGTAATTGTAGGCGGTGAATCTAGTGGCGGAGGTGGTGGTGGTGGTGGCGGTGGTGGTCACTGGGGCCACACATTAACTGATGGCCCGGCATCGGAGGAGGGTGGGTGATCAGCCAAAGCATCTTCATCCTCCCGATCTCCCACATCAAAATCATCAGTATCATACTTAGGTTGATGAATTCTTTCCTAATTGATTCGTGAGCGGATGGGTAAGCGCTCCAAACGTTCGCACCACACCACATTGTTGGAGGGTTTCTTCCCGTCCAGCCAAGCTTAGACACCATCCACTTCTTACACCTAGTAGCATCTGTCGAGTAGCACCGCCTTTCCCTCCCGGTACACCCCAATCTCCTCCCACATGGGATGGACTACGTCACCTACTTGGAAATTGTCAGAGAATAATCCCAAGTTAGCACAGTCCACATTGTGTTGGGCAATGACTGAACCACAAGTCCGTGCCTCCTGGAGACATTACTGCAGCAAGTCTCCTTGCTTTTTCATGAACTCCATTGCATCTGCCACAATCGTGTCCTCCTCGCATGGTGGATGCGGTGCTTTGGACATAAGAGGGAGAGTTACCATCATCCAATGATGCTGCCCATGGCGAAGCATGTAAGGAGAGAAGCTTGTGGAAGAATGCAGGGTGATGTTGTATTCCTAATCAATGCCTTCCAGCCTCTCATCCCATGGTTCATGGTGGCCCGAGAGCTTGCGGGTTGTCTGCTTGATGGCCTCGCGCATCCTTTCCACTTGGTCCTGTGCCTTAGTCCTTAGTTGCCATTGTTGATTTTGATGCCATGATGGCGACTTTGCTCTGGAAATGGTACCCATTGTCCATTTTGACAAAACGGCAGCCTCAATCACCTCTTCATCCAGGAACTTGGCAGCTTGCACAGTGTCAGTACGGGGCACTACTTCTGCCTTAACACATTTTATCATGTGTTTGATGCTGAGAATCCAGAACTGATTTTGCGGTGGCTTTCAATCAAAGAGGATCATGGAAATCAATGATGACACGGTCTATGGAGGCACTCATATTGTTACAGATAAATCGTGGCTGATAGATGCAGTGGCTCAGAGCATGGTTCAAGAACGTTTCACACGTGGCCACCACTTCCAACACCTTCTTGCACAAGCCCAGCTAGTGGAAAATGAACTTCAGTGTGCCATCGATGGTTTCTGTAAGGGAATTCAGCTGGCGGTGCTCCTGCAGGATGAGTTTCTTCCGTAGAATGGATGGAGGGCACCATCGATACTGATATGACCCCTCGGGCTTGTGCCAAAGCCAACCCTACATCCATGTGAACTTTTTTAAGGTGACATTTTCATCTGCCCACTTGTGAGCATTCCCATATACCACTTCCATGGGCAGAAAGAAAAACAGAGAGAAAGGGCTTGTGTGCCCTTGCCCAGTCACCCCACTCATTGCTTTTAGGAGGCAATTACTCATTCCAGAGTTGCTTGTCTCCACTTGGTGACATCTGTAATATTCTGGCTCTCGTCTCCCCCGGTGTCTCATTTTTTTAGGCTTCTTCTACCCTGGAGCTGTCCCTGGAGATCTCTGTGGGCAAGGAGCTAAAAAGGTCGTCGGAGTCTGCACAGGATTCATTCCTCGCTCCGGGGAAGTTCTGACTATGCACCCTGTGCAACTGGTGCGGCAGAGGTTCATTGGATCCGGATTCAGAACGTGTGTCTGGGCCCATGGCGGGCGTCACCAATGGCGGCTGCAGTGGGATATGGGCCAGGTCTTGGCCGTCAGGTGGGACATTCTTCATTTTCCCCACATCCTCTGCTAAGAGGACACACTTGGAGCACTGCTGCCCTGCATTTGATTGGAGAGTGGGCAGTTCCTGGATGCCAGTTGAATTTGATGCACTCAGATTAAATCGATGTGGTACCATACAGGCTTGCTGGAGGGGTCCATCCACAGGTTGTGCCACCAGCACATCGCTGAGCAGGGATGGCAGCAGAGCATCATTGTCGGCCGTTGCTGGGTGGAGTATAGGCATCACCTGTGTATCTGGGCGATCATTTACCGGAGTGAATAGCTGCTTTGAGCCATCTGCGGGTGGCCCAGTACTTGTAAGAGGTACTTCAGACAGAGTAATACCGTGGGATGGGTGTGGAGGTAACTTTCCCAAGACAGTTGCTGGTTGAGATAAAGGTGTATCTGGCACATCATCCGCCGGATACTCTTGTATCCTTGAAGGCTCCAGGGAAAGGGAAAGGGAAGGCTCTGTGTCATCCGGTGGATCATCCACCGGAGAACCTGGCTCCCGGTCATTCTATTCATTGCTTGCACAATATTTTGTCTTTTTCCTCTTGCTCCAATGGATGACGACGTGGATCGCCATTACCTGAAGTCGGTCAAAACATTGGGCTCATTTGTGACAGGGCAAGGTGCTCAACTTGATCCTCTTCCGCATGCCTGGAAGCAATCTGGTACAAGATGCTTTGGGGAAAAAAGAGGCATAAGCTAGCCCTAAATCATTCCTCCTTGCGGCCTTGCACCACCCATTCCAGGAAGCAGCAAAAGGCACGTTGTGGGCATCCTCTGGAGAAGTCAAGCGGGTTTAGGTAGCGGAGGTAGTTTTTTAAGTGAGCTCAAGAGTTGTATGGCAACAAGAGCAGGATTCTGGACCATGAATGCTTATCTCTGTCATTCTCCACTACCCACTCTAGGAAGCAAAAAAATTGTGTTGGCTGTGGACTGGAAAGTTCCAGCGGATACATTTGGCGCAGGTGTTCAAGGTGGTCTTGCCACCTTTCCTATTGATTTTTCTGCACGCAATGCATGATGGCAGCCACAATGTCCTTGGAAGACTTGGTGTAGCGGATGAGTCCCACCTTCTCGACTTGGGTGTGCTCTTCGTGTTGAAAATTTGCCCCTCCGCATGCCCAAGCGTGGTTCCAGGAGGTGCCGACGAGCCGCCGGAAAGAGGAAAATCCGCTCCGGTGGATCTAGTAGCTCAAGGATTTCTCGGATCCTAAAATGGACGTTTGCACCTTCAATCTGACAAGTTGCTGAATCCGGTGCAAGTTGTTTCATTGCAATCAGACAAATATCCAGGGAGATATGGTCTTCCAAAGTTGGGGTGTGCGCAGCGGCTCTGGGAGCCGGCTCCGACTCGAAATCAGGTGGATAATCGACCAGACCGAGTAACAAAAATACCATCTGGAGAAATTGCTCCGGAAGGCCTGCCGAGGCGTCCGGTAGATAATCCACCTGATCAGGTGGATCATCCACCGGATCCTGTAGTCCAGGTTATTACTGAGGGACTTAGCCAAAATCATGGCTCGGCGTCCGAAACTCAGCAGTATGTTTTGTTACTCGGGGACAGTCAAAATTTGGACTGCAGATCCGCGGACAGTTCTTGAACCTCGTCACACCCCATCACCAAACTCGACCCAAAAGTGGGAGAGGTGCGTGGAAACAGTGCAGGGGACCCCTATACCACGTGCAATGGGATCTGCGCCTTGGGAAAGGCGCTTTGCACGTGAAGAAAGGTGCAACGGCGTGTGCACACCATGGAACCGTTAGGTGTTTCTGTGGTGGGTGAGACCTGCTCTTCGGCAAGCGTAACTTGGACTACACTTGGCCAAACTGTGCACGGTTTGGTGTGTTGGAATGCTCATGACTAGCCCTATAAATAGTGTCATCATGTTCATGTACAAAAACTAACGAAAAATGCCGTTATTCCCTTTGCAAATCTGACTTTCTTTAAACTTCTGCTCACATAGGGTGAGGCGACCAGAAATCTCATGCTCAGTCTCAGATTTGTCCAAAACAGAAGGCGTAAACCACCAAGAGACGATCAGAAAAACATCGGAACCACATCCCGTGGANGCAACGGCGTGTGCACACCATGGAACCGTTAGGTGTTTCTGTGGTGGGTGAGACCTGCTCTTCGGCAAGCGTAACTTGGACTACACTTGGCCAAACTGTGCACGGTTTGGTGTGTTGGAATGCTCATGACTAGCCCTATAAATAGTGTCATCATGTTCATGTACAAAAACTAACGAAAAATGCCGTTATTCCCTTTGCAAATCTGACTTTCTTTAAACTTCTGCTCACATAGGGTGAGGCGACCAGAAATCTCATGCTCAGTCTCAGATTTGTCCAAAACAGAAGGCGTAAACCACCAAGAGACGATCAGAAAAACATCGGAACCACATCCCGTGGATTCCCTGACAAAGGGTTATGGGCCCACGGGTCTGAAAGCATCCAACGTTCACGTCTTCCGCAGCGCACGGGATTGTCACCTTGGACTTCGCCATGAATTTATGAGAACCTGTCGAAGTAGAAGCTGCACAAATGGTGCAGAAGGAGACGCAGCCCATCCACAAGTATGCGGGCGGCCTAGGCTTTGGGCTATGGAGGTGGCACTTCCAGTTGCACCTTGCGCATAAGGGGCTGCTGGAGGTCATGATGGGAACGGAAGTCCTCGGCAAAACGACGGCAATGGAAGCGCAGAAGGAGGCTTTTACAAAGAAGAACACAGAGGCGCTCATGCTGCTAATGTCTCGGATGGCCGAGTCGCAGTGGGGCTACTTCCAGGGCTGCAAGCTGGCAGTCAAAGCTTGGAAAAACCTCTGCTCCATCCACCAATCCAAGTTGCTCGCGGCCAAAATCTTCGCGATGAAGTGACTCCTTACAGTGAGAATCGAGGAGGGAGATGGTCATCTCTGCCATGCAGCCGATGGAGTCGCTCGCTTCGCAATGCAACGATTTATGGTGGAAGATGGACACGCAGCTGTAGGCGATGGCCCTCCTCGTGGCCCTACCTGACATTTGGGGCCCACTCATCACCGTCCTTGGAGGATGGTCAGAGGACAAGCTCACCTATGGCGCGGTCGTAGAGAACATCCGCAACAAGGTGCAACACCGGAGCTGCGGGGAGTCCTCGTCTTCCTCATCGGCCCTCATCACCAAAACACGTGGTGGCGAAAGTAGGGGCAGAGGAAGCGGCGGAAAGGGCGGCGGCAAGAAGGGTGCCAAGAAAGGTGCGTGCCGCAACTACGGCAAGGAGGGCAATTGGGCCCGTGAGTGCTCGGAGGAGGCAAAGACCCGCGGCAAAAACAGCAAGGGCAGGTCGCTCCTCATTGTGAGGGCGATTAGGCCCATGAGCTGTGCACAATTCGTGATGTACAACACGTCCCCGGCCTGGCTGACATCTTGAGTGTCAGCCACTTGACGGATAAGGGATATGAGGTGCTCTTCCGCAAAAAAGGTGCAGTGATGTGCATCTATGGCAACGGCGAGGTCATGCTGGAGGCAAAGCGCGAGGGCGGTCTCTACATCGTGGAGACCAAGGTGGTCCCCACGACATCGGACGCAGCAGACTCACAGGAGCGCGTTGTCAACATGGCCAAGGGAGGAAACGCTGATCTGGAGCTCTGGCACCGACGGTTGGGGCATTCGGCACCCGCAATCGTTAAGGAGATGGAGAAGCGCGACATGGTGTGCAGCCTCGTCATCGACGGTGTAGCAAACGTGGCAGCAGATGCAGCAGCGCAAAAAAAGTGTGAGCCTTGCATTTAAGGCAAGGCACGGTGCAAGTCGTTCAATGACAACGAGGCTCGTGCACAGGACCTGCTGAAGTTCGTGCACAGTGACGTGTGCGGACCATTCAAAACACTGTCAAACAGTGGCTTGAGGTACTTTGTCACCTTCATTGATGACTGCAGCAGAAAGCTCTACGTGTACTTCATGAAGCGGAAAGGCGAGGTCCTAGACTGGTTGAAGGAGTACGCCGCAACGGTGGAGAGGCAGACTGGCCAGAAGTTCAGAGCGCTGTGAAGCGATAATGGCGGAGAGTACGTGGGCTGCAGCGGATGGATGAAGCAACAGGGCATCAAGTGGGAACCCACTACGCTGTACTCACCATAGTCCAACGGAGTGGCGGAGCGGGCAAACCAAACGCTGCTCAACATGGTGCGGACCATGCTTGTGGACGCGGGGTTGCCGCGAGGGTTCTGGGCGGAGGCTGTTCCCACAGCGAGCTACACCATCAACCTCACCCCAACAGCAGTGCTGAAAGGTAAGGGCGGCTAGAAGATGCCGCAGGAGGTTTGGAGCGGGCGCAAGCCAAATGTGGCGCACCTGAAGGTGTTTGGGTGCAAGGCGCACAAGATGGTGCAGGCGGCGGAGTGACGCGACAACAAGCTGGAACCGCGGGCAAAGCCATGCTTGTTCCTCGGCTACGAGAGCACGCAAAAGGCATATCAGCTTTGGGACCCGCGCACACAAGAGATCATCTGCAGCCGTGACGTCGAGTTCGACGAGCAGCAGAGCTTTAGCAGTAGCAACAATGACATGAGCGTCGGGAACACTCCAAAACAGGGAGATTGGTTTCAGCTCCTTGACTACAAGGAGGAGCTGGCGGACGCGGAGGTTGATGATGCAGTGCCGGAGCGCGGCGGTGTAGCAGGTGCAGCAGTCGACGCGGAGGACTCCAACGATGATGTAGATAGGCTCGAGATCCAATGGAATGATCGGTCAAAGGAGGCACCGCAGGTGCCGAAGCGCACACTCCTGGCGGAGTTCACGTCAGGCATCGGAGAAAAATACTCCGGACGCGCTTCCCGTCTGGTTGATGGTTCACCGGAGCAGGAGGGATCCTGGGGGAGCCGTCCGATCGATGATTCACCGGAGCGGGCACAGTCGGAAGGATCGCAGCAGAGCGATGAGACGCCACCAAAACTGCCACGCCGCAGCGTGAGGCAGTGGAGATCCGGGAAGCGTTTCGACGCAGGCACCGGTCGATGGATCGGCATGACGCGGTGCATGCTGGCTGCATCAACGAAACCGACAACCGTGTAAGAGGCGCTTGCGCAGCCCAAGGGGAAGCACTGGGACGCCGCCATCAAGTCGGAGTTGGCATCCATTGCTGAAAACGACACGTGGCAGTTGCTTGATAGGCCGAAAGACGCCAAGGTCATCGGCTCCAAGAAGGTGTGGTTGACAAGTACAAGGCAAAGCTAGTTGCGAAGGGGTACGCACAGCGTAAGGGTGAGCACTACGATGAGACGTTTGCCCCCGTCGCCAAGTTCACAAGCATCCGGACAATCCTTGCAATGGCACCCACGAAGGACATGGAGCTCCACCAGATGGACGTAAAGACGTCCTTCCTCAATGACATCATCGACAAAGAAATCTACATGGAGGTGCGGGAGGGGGTGGAGGCACCGGAGGGCAAGGTGTGCAAGCTGCAGAAGTCCTTGTATGGGCTAAAATAATCGTCCCGATGCTGGTACAAACAAATAGACTGCTTCATGGCACAACTCGGGTTCAAGCGCTGTGAAGCGGATCACAGTGTGTACGTGCAGTGCAGCAAGAAGCTCCATCAGATCGTCGCACTGTACGTGGATGATCTGATCTTGCTCCTCTGACCTGCCGAGCCTACAGCAGCTGAAAGAGCAGCTGAGCAGTAGGTTCCAGATGTCAGACATGGGGGAGCTGGAGTTCTACCTCGGGGTGAGCATTACGCGGAACCGGAGGGCATGCACGCTTGAGCTGGGACAGGCCAAATATGTGGCCGATGTGCTGAAGTGGTACGGCATGGAGGACTGCAAACCAGTGTGTAACCCTGTCTCCACGACCTGTGAACTAAGTGCGGCAATGGCGCCGCAAACAAAAGAAAAGCGGGAGGATATGGCAGGGGTGCCCTACCAATCAGCGGTGGACAGCTGCATGTACGCCATGGTGGCGACTCGACCGGACCTGGCCTACACGGTGGGCCAAGTGAGCATGTATGTGGTCGATCTAAGGCCACTACACTGGCAAGCGGTCAAGCGCATCCTCCGCTACCTGCCGACAACGCGGCACGCGCGCCTGACATTCGACGGCAAAGGGCGGGTGGACCCTTTGCGCCTCTCTGCTACACAGATGCATACTACGCTGGAGATGTGGATAAGCTAAAGTCCACATCCGACTATGTGTTCTTCCTCGCTGGTGCAACGGTCTCGTGGTGCAGCAGGAAGCAGGACTATGTCGCCACCTCCACAGTGGAAGCAGAGTACATCGCGCTGGCCGAGGCGGTCAAGGAGGCGGTGTGGCTCCGCAGGTTGCTGGTGGAGCTGGGCGTGCTGTAGTAGGAGCCAACGGTGGTACAAGAGGACAACACCGGCTCCATCTCGCTGACCAACAATCCGACGCAGCACAGGAGGACGAAGCACATCGACCTGCGTTACCACTACGCACGGGACATTTTCGAGAAGGGGCAGGTGGTGCTGCAGTACTACAGCATGCAGAACATGCTTGCGGATTGCTTGACCAAAGCGCAACCCGCGGACCGGCACGCGATGAGCATGGCCGGGCTTGGGATGACCAGCTATGATGGGCTCGAGGGCGCAGCGGAAGATGAGTGAGAGCAAGCTGGAGCAGTGGGCATGGCAGGTGCAAGGGGGAGAAAGTTGAAAAATTGCCCCTCCGCATGCCCAAGCGCGGCGCCGGAAGGTGCCGACGAGCCGCCAGAAAGAGGAAAATCCGCTCCGGCAAATCTAGCAGCTGGAAGGTTTCTCAGATCCTAAAATGGAAGTTTTCCCCTCCAAGCTGACGAGTCGCTGAATCCGGTGGAAGTTATTTCACCGGAATCAAACAAATATCAAGGGAGATATGACCTTCCAAAGTTGGGATGTGCGTAGCGGCTCTTGGAGCCGGCTTTGACTCAAAATCCGGTGGGTAATCAACCGGACTGAGTAACAAAAATACCAACTGGAGAAATCGCTCCGGAAGGCCTGCCGAGGCGTCTGGTGGATAATCCACCTGATCAGGTAGATCATCCACCTATAGTGCAGTTCGTTACTGAGGGACTTAGCCAAAATCATGGCTCGGCGTCCGAAACTCAGTAGTACGTTTTGTTACTCGGGGACAATTAAAATTTGGACTGCAGGTCCGCGGACAGTTCTCGAACCTCGTCACACCCCATCACCAAACTCGACCCAAAAGTGGGGGAGGTGCGTGGAAACAGTACAGGGGACCCCTACACCACGTGCAATGGGATCTGCCCCTTGGGAAAGGTGCTTCGCACGTGAAGAAAGGCGCCACGGTGTGTGCGCACCATGGAACCGTTAGGCGTTTCTATGGTGGGTGAGACCTGCGCTTCAGCAAGCGTAACTTGGGCTACACTTGGCTGAGTTGCGCGCAGTTTGGTGTGTTGGAAAGCTCATGACTAGCCCTATAAATGTTGTCATCATGTCCATGTACAAAAACTAACACAAAATGCCGTTATTCCCTTCGCAAAACTGACTGTCTCTAAATTCCTGCTCACATAGCGTGAGGCAACCAGAAAGCTCACGCTCAGTCTCAGATTCGCCCAAAGAAGAAGACGTAAACCACCAAGAGATGATCAGAAAAACTTCGGGACCGCATCCCGCGGATTCCTTGACACTTCGGTGCCTGCATCTAAGCACCGCCTGTTGGCCCCTTTGAGATTTTTGGTGCCCTGTGTCAGATATTTCATAGTTTTTGTTCCACCATGTGACCTTCTCTAGTGGTTCACCTCTTCTGTTTGCGTGAATGTGAGACTGAGCATCAGTTTTCTGGTCGCCTCACGCAATGTGTGAGCAAGAATATAGAGACAGAAAGTTTTGTTAAGGAAATAACAACATTCTGTGTTAAGTTTTAAACATGGAAATGATCTGAATATTTATAGGACTATTTGTGAGCTCTCCAATGCACTAAACCGTGTGGGATTCAGCAAAGCGTAGCACACGTTACACATGCCGAAGCGCAGGTCTCACCCACCACAGAAACGCCTAACGCCTCCATGGTGCGCACATGCTGTGGTGCCTTCCTTCACGTGCAGAGCTCCCTTCTGGAGGCACAAATCTCTTTGCACGTGATAGAGGGATCTCCTGCACTGTTTTGATGCACCTTCATCACTTTTCTGTTGAGTTTGAAGATGGACTTTGACAAAGTCCATGGACCTTCAGTCAGAATTTTGACAAAGTCCATGAGTAACAAACTGTACTTCTTAGTCGTGGACTCCAAGCCAGGATTTTGGCTAAGTTTCCCAATAACAATTTGCATTACTAACTTCCGGCAGATTATCTACCGGAGCGACTCGGTAGTCCTCCGGGGATAATTTACCAGACGCACTTTTGTCACTCAGGCAGATTTTCTACCGGAAATGGAGTCACGGCCGAAATCCTGAGCCGCCGCGCACACCCCAATTTTGGAAGCTCATATCTCTCTCGTAATTTGTCTGATTCCGGCGATTCAACTTTCACCAGATTCAGTGACTCGTCAACTTTTAGGAACATTTGGGTTTGGAGTAATTTTCATGCCACTAGATCAAACTGTGAGGATTTCTCTCTCGCTGGCGGCTCATCAATGCCTCCCGGATCCGCACTTGGATATTCTCCCCCTTCCACCTTCCATGCCCGCTACTCCTGCTTGCTCTCACTCATCTTTCATTGCTTCCTCCAGCCCAACATAGATTGTCATCTCAAGCCTGGCCAAGCTCATTGTGTACTGGTCTGCAGGTTGCACTTTGGTCAAGCAATCCGCAAGCATGTTGTGCGTGCTGCAGGACTGTAGCACCACCTGCTCCTTCCTAACCATGTCCCGTGCGCAGCGATAATGCACGTCCATGTACTTATTCCTCTTGTGTTGCATCGGATTTTTGGTCACTACGATGGAGCCTCACCACCATAGGCTCCTGTTATGGCACACCCAGCTCCCCAAGCAACCTGCAGAGCCACACTGCCTTCCTGACTACCTCGGTCAATGCGATATACTCTGCTTCCACTGTGGAGGTGGCATAGCATGCCTACTTCCTGCTTCACCACAATAATGCTGCACCAGTAAGGAAGAACACGTAGCAAGATGTCGACTTCCACTTGTCCACATCGCTCGTGTAGGCTGCATCTGTAGAGCAGACCAGACACAAGGGGTCCGACTGCCCCTTGCCGTAGAACCTCAAGCGCGCGTGCCAGGTTGCCTGCATCCTTGGTGTAGCGGATGAACCTCACCTTCTCGACTTGGGTTTGCTCGTCCGTGGCAGAATCCAGGCACCGCCTGTTGGCCCATTTAAGGTTGTCATTTTTGGTGCCATTGAGGATTACCTTGTTGCCTTTGGTGTCCTTGCCGCCGGCCTTTGCCTCCTCAGGGCTCACGCGGGCCTAATGGTCCTCCTTGCCACAATTGTGGCATGTACGTTTCTTAACGCCTTTCTTGCTGCCACCCTTTCCGCCGCCTCCCTTGCTGCCACTACCGCCACCATGAATTTTGGTGAGTAGGGCCAATGAGGACATTGAGGCCTCGCCACCACTGAAACACTGCGCCTCATTGCGGATGCTCTCAACAATTACGCTATAGGTGAGTTTTTCCATCACCCATCCTCCAAGGGCGGTGATGAGGGGACTCCAACTGTCAAGTAGAGCCATGAGGAGGGCCATCTCTTGCAGTTGGGAGTTAACTTTCCACCCTACATCATTGCATTGCAAGACAAGCGATTCAATGTGCTCCATGGTGGCGAGGATGTCCTTTTCCTCCTTGATCCCCACCATGAGAATCCGCTTCATCGCAAAGATCCGGTTTACAAGCAAAGTGGACTGGTGGATGGTGCAAAGCTTTTTGCACACATCAGCTACCGATGTGCAACCTTGAAAGTAGCCCCATTTGGTCTCAATGCTAGAAGACATGAGGAGCATGAGTACCCCAGTACTTTTCTTTGTGAAGACCTGTTTCTCTTTGTCTGTCGTTTTCTTCTCGTCGAGCGCCTCCATGCCCTTCATCGAGTTGAGTAGCCTCTCATACGCTAGGTGGATCTCCAAATTCCACATCCATAGCCCAAAATTAGGGCCACCCATATATTTTTGGATCAGCTCAAACTCCGTCTTCTGTGCCATTTTGCGGTTTTGCTACCAGGGTCGTGACATAGACAGCGAGGTCATCCAAAACGCTCCTCCTGTCCACTGCAGAAGCTGTATATGTTTTGACCAGTGAGGGTCATGGCTCCAAAACCCCTTGCTGAAAATGATGTTCCAATATGGCCTGACCACTTCCTAAGGTTCATAGCTCTTTTGGGTAGCAGTCTTAGATGAAACTTGTGCTCTCTTTTTGCCACACGCTATGTGAGCAGAGTTCTGAAGGAATTCAGCAACACGCAAAGTTCAAAGAGCTGGAGATGAAATTTGGTTGGACATTTGGTCCAGGACCACATCAGCAAAGTTTTAGTGCTAGGTGCAAGCTTTCCAATGTACCATAATGCACGATTTGGACGACTGTAGTGCCTGTTACGCAATTTAGAGTGCATCATTATGTCTCCATCCCTGACACAGCACTAGTGTGAGTGACAGGCGTCCAAAGCGCCCTGGACCACAATGAAGCACTGGACTGCCATCTCGAACTGCACGTGGCTCCAATGAAACATGGGATATTGCTTCTAGCATCCCCCAAAGGACACCTTGGCCATGGTATGCGTGGTGGGAGTCGAACTTGTCACCGTCGGGTCATTTTTCTGGCTGGTATCATGTCTATCGTCCAGACCCGGACGGCAAGGACCACCTCCTAACTTTGATTGACCATAACTCCCTCAATTTTTAGCCAATTTTTGTGATTCATATTGAATCCTGTCCAGCATGTCCTCTAAAATAACCATTGATATATGCATATATTCAATGTACAAGGATCCGGAGCAATCATCCTGAAAAATGGTGACGGGGCCAATATGTAACAGTTGAGAAGGTGAAGGGGGTTGAGATTGTTGATAATATACTTTGTTGGAGGGTGCTGCTATAAAGCAGCTCATTTTGAGGGATTATGGGAAGTGAGATGATTTGCAAGGGTTGAGCCAGAGGAGTGATGGATTGTGCTACCTGTAGGCTTGAGACCGACAAGCAGGAAGACAGACATTTTTTTATGACCTAGCATTGCAATCCAATGAAATCAACCTCTTGTCCACCAAAGTGCTGAGGTCACTGATGTTAATAGCTAATAGTGGATTTCCATTGATGATGATGAGCTGCACATAGAGGCAACTTTATGAGTGAACCGATGATGATGATGATGATGATGATGATGATGATGATGATGATGATGATGATGATGATGGCATGGGTGTATGTCAATACAAAGCAGGCAGTGGCACGTGCAGGTCCATGTGCCAAGCTGATGATGATGGCAGCTTACAGATAGCACCTGATGAGGTGAGCACAGGGAAAAGACATGCATGGAAGTTGATTGATGAAGCTGATGGATGAGCGAAGGATGACTAGACACAGGGGCAAACGCCATGTGCAAATTGAGAACGGGAATAGATGCGGCAAGGGGAAGGAGTGAACGAACGCACCGTGATAAATCTGTTATCGGCTTTGGATACAGTTTGCTAGGAGATTGAGTTCCAACACATGCAGATCCTTGTACTGGTTTGAGATTTTGAATTGAGGATTACAAAGGCAAATTGCTGATTCATGATGATGACTGAGCGTAGGGGCAAACTATGTACTCTGGTGAAGGAGATGGGCACACGTCACTGCGACATTGGTGGTTGTCCAGGAAAATCCTTAATGCTGGGCTGAGAAGCGGAAAGTGGATGGTGGCAGATGATTGATGAGCGTCCTTGCTTGTGTGCTGTTGATCCTCCATTTCCAGAGAATTTTCTGGTGACTGATGCTCATTACCGGGTGCACTCGCTCCATCCACTGTTGTTGTCATAAGGTCTGCGATCTTCTGAAAAGTGGAAAAGCACTGAAGACTTGTGCGGCATTTTTTCCTGGTACTTAATGTGTTGACTGCCCCTCCAGTTCCGCTGCGTTCTCATACCAAGTACTGCGCAGAGCACACCGTGGATCATTCACAGGGATGGGGTGTGGAGCAGTAGACAATTCAAGGATTTGAGGAAAATTGATAACTTGTATTTAAGTGTTCTTCGATGAAAAGTGTTGAGTAAATTGAGCACATAGATTCAATGACCAAAATGAAAATGAGGCATATGTTGGATCCTCGGTGCTCAAGGAAAGCGATGCGTGCGAGGTCACATGGTGAGTGGCTGCTTCAAGAAGCTCCACCGAGAAATCAGGGGGCTTTGAGAGTATCAAGACGCAAGTTTATAAAACTCTAGCTCCATCAAGAAGTCCACCAGACAGTACCGAAACATCAAAACATTTTGCGACACTTCTGTCGACCATTCTTGAAAGTGGTCAAAGCTGTGAGAACCTTCCGGAACAGAACATCAGAGGTTGGGACAGGTGGCCACAATGCCCTCGGCTGATCGGCGTAAAAATCCTGAGGTCGACGGGCTGTGTGCCATAAATGTAAGGAAAAAATGTCCACTTGCACAGTTCAGGGACTCTTGTACATAACACTTTGGACTTAAGAACCGTGTCACATTCCCAAAGAAAAAATGTTGTGCATGGTGGCATATAGGTGACACTAAAGCTGGTTCTGTAATGGTAACTTCACAGTGGCCACTTGTTATGCCGAGCACATTGTAGGTGGTTCACGGGTGAGGTGCAGGATAAAAGAAGATTTGAGGATTTGGGGGAAATGGATAATTTATATTTAGCATTAAGTGTATTTCAATGACAAGTGTCGAGGAGTCGAGCACATCCATACAATACCGAGAATGAGATTAAGGCATATGTTGGGACCTCAGCACTTGAGCCGAGTGACGCATGCAGGGTTCGTTGAGAATATTGAGGCACGGCTTTATGAAAATCGACCAAACAATACCAACACATTGATATAGTTCACAAAACGACCATTTTGGAATGTGGTCGGAGTTTCTAGAAACTTCTTGAACAAGACTCCGGGGACAGGAAAGGTGACCAAAATGTCCTCGGACGAACGTTGTTCAAATCCTGAGGAGGTTTTTGCACGGTGGGCCACAAAGGTTAGAACAAAAAGGCCCTCTCAATGAGTTTAGGGATGCGTGTCCATTGGGGGCGTAACACTTATCCCCCCTTATTGCCACGACGTCCCGATGCGTTAACAGACGTAGGCCAGTCATGAGGTGATAGTAGCCGTCGATAAGGTGATCCACGTCTCCGAGGTTGTTGTAGGGCTCCCAGCTGTTGTGTGCAGCATCGTAGCCATGCCACTTGACCAAAGACTTGGATGTTTTTCCACATATTTAAGGATATCTTCAGTTACATATTCTGTAGCTCCATCCACTTGTATAAGAGGTGGAGGTGTGACGTCTCTGCCTGGGTCGTTTGTTCTGGCATCACGGTATTGCTTGAGCTTACTACTATATAAAACGGGATGAATCGTCATGCTTTCAGGCAGGTGAAGACAAGCGACACCAGGGGTTTTCATTCGCTCGATCTCAAACAGTCCCAATCACCGGGGTTTGAGCTTCACAATGTCCTTTCCTTGGATTTTGATGCTTGGCGAGCTGAGAAATACGCGATCGCCAGCACTGAACACGTCATTGCTGTGATGTCAGTCGGTCGCTTACTTCATAGCTGCTTGTGTATTCACGGGGATCTGCCTTGTTTCCTTCCAAATACTTGACAAGTTCCGAAGGTGGATTTCAAATGCGGGGATGTTTCTCTGGCCTTGTAATTCAGCCGGTGTGGCTGGACGTTTTCCATAGACCACTTCAAAAGGGATACTACCAGTTGTGGTGTAAGTAGTGGAGTTGTATGCGAGTTTGGAGGTCGGAAGCTTGGCTGCCCAATTGGTGTTGTGCGGCTCACATAATGTGCAGAGAAGCTGTTCAAGCACCTGAGTGGTCCGTTTTGTTTGCCTGTCGGTTTATAGATGGAACGTTGTTGATACCTGCATCTGCCTGCCATCACGTATCATCAATTCATGGCCAAAATGGCTAGTGAAGCGCCGTCCTTGTGGCTGATGATGGTACATGGCATCTCATGCAGCCATACGATCTGGTTTAGAAATAGTTGTGTTATTCTTTCTGCATGACGGTGGGCATCGTCGGGATGAAGTGCGGTGTTTTCTTAAATCTATCCACCACCACGAGGATGGCATCATAGCCCTCAGGAGTGGCAGACAATCCGGTCACAAAATGCATGCCGATGTTGACCCATGGCTCTTTTGGAATACCTAGAGGTCGGAGTAGGCCGGGTGGCCTCGTGCGATAACATTTTTTGTCTCTGAGAGGTGGCGCATTATTTGCATAAAGCAGACATGTCGGCCTGTATCTTTTCTCACCAGTAGTACGTTTCAAACTTCTTGAGCGTCTTGTCCTCACCAAAATTTCAATCTTGACCAGTGTTGTGGCGTTCCTTCAATAGCATTCTCCATAGCTCTAATTTTGGTAGAAGGATGACTTGGCGAGCGAATCATCGTCGCCAGTAGGGGTCCTCAAACCAGAACTTAGTCTTTTCATACCCAACTCCTCGTAACCCTATGCAAACACCATTGCGAGGTACGGGTCTTGTTCGACACGGAACATGCTGATGTTGGCCATTAAATCTGGTCGTTGACTCAAAGCTTCCGCTGGATTAGATTTTCTATATCGGTACTTATTGTCGTAGTCGAAGTTAGACTCGAGGAACTCCATCCATCGAGTTGATTTACGAATCATATTTGGCTTTGTCTTAATATTATTATGGGCATGATGGTTGGTTTGGATGATGCATCGTCAGTATTCCAAGTAGCACCTTTGCATCTTGAATGTGTGTACGACTGTGAACATTCCTTTCTCGTGCACTGCGTAGTTGAGTTCCAGCCCGCAAAATTTTCTTGACATGTATTCAAACCATTGTTTCCCCAGTGCCTTTGTCTTGGAAGAGAATGGCTTTGATGGCTTTATCGGATGCGTCAGTAGCCATGATGTTGTCCACTATCGGATCTACCAATCGTAAGGCTGGCGCCAAGGTCAGAGCATTTCTCACAGAGTTGAATGCTTCTTTTCCGTTGTCCCCCCAATTCTACTTGGTGGTTTTGAAATGAGATCAAAGAGAGGTGCTGAAACTCAATCATAGTCTGTGAACCGAGGGGTGCCCAACAAAACGGTCACACGCCGAGCCCTTCGGATAAACCTCCCAAACCTGAACCCCTTGGTATATAGGCCAATCGGAAGACTTGCAGGAATAAATGGAAATATGTGAGGCAATGCTTAAAATACAAGGAGAGTTGGACAATGAATGAATCCTTTGACTTGATAGATTAGTATACAAAAATTTACAAAGCCTTTGGGTAAGATTGACATGCCTAGAATAACCCCTAGGCTTCCTTATGTACCAGTCCCTATGAGCCAGCCGAGAGCCCCTCGGTGCTCTAAAGCCCTCTATTGAGGACCAAAGATACAAATACATGGAATCACATAGCACGCATTGCGATCTTTCTAACACACAAAAGAACACCTCAATCCATGGAGAAACGGCTGAATTATGGCACTTTAAGTTGTTGCTGCTGGCAGCACTGTCAGCTTGTGTCACGGCCACCCGAAGCGCCCTTGCCTGCGAATGCACCTTCAGCCACCATCCCGAAGCACCCATGAACTGTAATGAACCTTACTTTATTGGATAAGTGTCCATCCAGGGATTCTTTGGCTGCAGTGGGCGAGAAATTTGCTCCGTCGTGCTTGGGATCGAACAGGTACGTCTCCTGTTTTCTGCAAGGGTGCCATCCACCTTTGCACGGCCATATCTTCATCATTCCTGCACTAAATGACCCGGTACTTGGATCCATTTCGCACGGTTTTTCACTTATAACACAACGAGAGAATCAAAATATGCATCTGAAGTCAGCATGATGACATAATCACTGCCTCTACCGGTGGCTCCCATAACATAGTCCTTTACAAATCAATGGTAATAGTTGCAGAAGAAAAAAAAACACTTGGATGTCCCAAACATTTATGGACGTCAGCCAATCAGTGAGAACCTCAACCTTTTTTGGATCCATTGTGATCTGTTTGCCACCGATGATGTTGGCCAAAAACTCAATCGAATGGCAACCAAAGTCACACTTCAAGAGTCTTCTAGAATCATTTCTCTCTTTGTAAAACTTCAAGACATTTTTAAAGATGTCCATTGTGCTCCTCCAGGGTGCGTCTCTACACCTGTATGTCATTTAGTTACACGATGAAAAAGTTGTCAAGTTACGGACAGAACATGTTTTTCATTGTTGCCATGAATGTTGTAGGGGCACTTGTGAGTCCAAATGTGACCATGAACTTGAAGTACCTCTATATGGTACGAAACACTATCTTCTTGACGTCCTTATCAGATACACAGATCTGATGATAGTCACTGCGTAGGATAATTTCAATAAAAATTTAGGCCCCACGGAGTTGGTCAAAATGTTTGTCCGCTCACAGAAGAGGGTAGCGGTTCTTCATGGTGATGTCGTTCAACGCTTGGTAGTCCATGCACATCTGCATTTCTCTACTTTTTGTTTTCACAAAATGTACACAAGTCACGCATGGTGACGTGGATAGTCTGATGAACCCCTGACTGAGCATCTTGTCCAAATACTTCTTGAGTTTTTTCAGCTCGTGATCACTCATCCGATATGTTCCCTTTACCATTGGTCTGCTTCCCGGCTTGAAGTCTATCTGATGGTGGATGTTTCGCTTTGAGGTAGCTCTTGGGATAGTTTGTCAGAAAATCCCCTTCGAACTCCTTGATAAGTGTTATCAACTGCTTCGGTACTGCTTCAAACTTCTCAGGTGTCGAGATCAATGTGTTCACCTCGGCTGCTACAATTTCTTCTGCTTCTCCTGTCTCCGCATGGACTACCCATGCTTCAGCTCTGCACTTTAGGTACCTCTTTGCCACGTCCAGAGATATCGGTTGGTGTTATGTGAATGCCGCAACTTCCTATGTTTGTTCCACCTCTGCTGCTTCCCGTAACTGTTATTGCATTGTGGGTCACTTGATCACTGGCAGATGTCGTTTTCTGCCAACAATGCTGATGTAGAGTGATCCGCTGTTCCAGTCCACCTGCGGATTGTGCCAGTACAGGGAACGTTGTCTGAGGATGATTTTGTGGTTGCTTACTGGGCAAGTGCCCCAGATTGTTCCATGGTGCAGATCTCTAATTTGCAGTCGGGATGATTCACAAAGTCATCAGGTCAGCAGTTATCCATTAACGGTTTTTCCTTCAAACACTCCTCGTTCAATCTGCAAACCCAGTTTCTTAACGATGTCATTGCTTACAACACTGATAGCAGTTCCTCCATCCACTAATGCCGTTATCTCTTTGCAACTATTACAACCCCTTGGTTGTACTCTTAGTAGTATCACTAGTTGGTCATCCTCGTATTCCTCATCAAAATTTGTAATCTCAGGAATCCTCGCCTACAATGATGTGAGCTGCTCAAATTGGCGTCCGGTTGGCACAGCATTTTCTGACCGGACAGGTGACTGGTTGTCTACTCGTGCCCTTTGGTGTTTCCCAAATCCTCATTATTTTTCTGCGCCCCTCACCTCCCCCCCATCATTTGGTCTGCTCGTGTCCTTTCCGAAAGTTCCATGAGATATGACCCAGCTTCCTACAAGTCCAGTAGGATCATTCATCGCGTTGCTGGACTGTGTCGATCTCCATCAAAGACGAGGTTTCTATCGACTGCAAGTTTTCTTCAGCAAGGTAAGAATCGTGGCTTTGGGATCGCCAGTTGTTGGAATAGCGTTTTTAGCGTTCTAGTCGGTGCTGTCAATGCAATCCGCTCCTCCAATCTGCCAACCGGCCTGAGGCAAACGGACTAGAAAATAGGGCTCACACAATAGCACCTGCCGTCCGCTCCTAGCATTTCAGCTAGGAGATGATATCACCCTCAGGATCACGGTTCCACACAGAGCAGCTCCTAGAAATTCACTTGCTAGCAACTGTGTCCACTTAATATTTGGTCACTTTCGCGCGAGGTGCTAGTCAAAGACTAACTCCTGGGGCTTAGAACAACCAGTGTCTTCTTTATTCTGTTCCTTAGTTGGACAACTCTGTGAGGAGCATCCAAGGCCAGATGGTATAATTAGAATGAGGAATAAGCCTGGCACATATTGTCCTAGGCCTGGCATCTGAGGTGTGTGGATAGTGGCACTTTTGGAGTGGCCACTCCACACCACCTCACCAACTCCCCAATTGGTGCATCCACTGACCGCCAAGTGGCACGTCCTCCTCATGCATGGAGGAATTTCTAAGAAACTTCCCTTGTGCAGGAAGGACAAAAACCTTCCTGTGCACATCAAGGCTCGATCGCAGGACCTGTTGTCCCTAAGTCCAACATGCTATTCATTGCGCTACACTTCTGGTGTCTCGCTTGAACTTGCACCACAAACAAGGTTTGGGGGACTTAATTTTAAGGGAGCAGTGCATGCCCAGCCTGTCCGTTAATTTATAGCAGTGGCCATGGGGCATAAAATAACAACAATCTCTCCCTTGCACCTCAGGCCACCTGCTGTGGTAATTTTCTTCCGCATGAACCCATAGCTCTGTGTTGTGTTTGTACACGTCAGCTGTCTTGGTCTTTAGTTCTGTTATCCTGCGTCCACCATGCCGATTCCTCGAGCACCTGCAACATGCAAGTCGCTGTCTAGCGGCTTTGTCAAGAAGTACGCAAGCATTCTCTTGGCTACAACGTGCTCCAGCTCCATGACACCCTTGGCGACAAGGTCACATGAATAGTAGTACAGAATGTCGATGTGCTTTATACGTCCAGAGATCATGTCATCCTCTGCCATAGCGATGGCACTCTGGTTGTCGATGCGGATGATCGTTGCTTCCTCTTGAGGTGCCTTGATCTCATCAAGCAAACTGCGAAGCCACTTTGTTTCTTTGCACAGTTCGGAGAGCAATTAACTTTGCCTCAGCAATAGAAAGTGAGACACAGTCCTGCTTCCAGCTCGCCCACGAGACCGCACTACCGTTGAGAAGGCAGACAAAGCCTGAGGTGGATTTCCTGTCGTCAATCCACCCTCCCCAGTCCGCGTCACTGAAGCACGTCAGTCGCAGCGAGTCTGATCCTTCTAGACCCCCAAACCGAAGTCCCACGTGCCGATTCTTTTTGAGGTAGCGGAAAATGTGCTTCACGACTTGCAAGTGTTCTGGCCCAGGGCTGGCCATATACCTGCTCACATGGCCCACCGCATAAGTGATGTCAGGTCGCGTCCCCACCACATGAGGCTCCCAATGGCGGACTGGTATGGAATGTTTTGTATCTCCCGCAGGTCTGCCTCGTTGCTTGGTGACATGGAGGAGGAGAGCTTATAGTCGGAGGATATGAGGGTGCTGACAGGTTTGCAGTCCTCCATGTTGTAGTGCTTCAAGACGTCCATGATGTACTTGGTCTGGTTGAGCTCAATGGTACCTGCTTTGCGGTTGCGGTGGACGGCAATCCCGAGGTAGTACTCAAGATTTTTTTCTTGAGGTCCGTAAGGGCCTCTTGCAAGGAAGAACACATGATTTGATCTTCCACGTACAACGCCATGAGAAACAAGCCACGTTCTTCCTCCCGCACATAGACGCTGAGGTCATTTTTTAGGTGCGCAAAGGAGATCTCAGCCATGAAGCTGTCCATCTCAATGTACCACATTCGTGGGGCCTGTTTCAGCCCGTACAACACCTTCACCATCTTGCACACCTTCCCCACAGGTGCTTTGACACCTTCGGGTACCTCCATGAACACCTCCATTTCAAGCTTCCCATAAAGGAAAGTTGTCTTCACATCCACCTGGTGGATCTCAAGGTCTTTGGCGACAGCGACGGCGAGCAGGGACCTGATGGAGGCAAACGTGACAACCAGTGTAAAGGTCTCATCGTACTCAGACCCCGCGCACTGTGAGAATCCTTTCGCCACGACCCTTGCCTTGTACTTGTCAATGCTATCATCGTGCTTCTGCTTCAGCCTAAGCATCCACTTTGAGCCCACCACGTGAGCATTAGTGGGTTTGTCCACCAGCACCCATGTGCCATTTTATTCAATAGACGCGAGCTCGCTGTCCACCGCCAACTTCCACTTGGCAGCATCGGGCCTTGCCAGTGCCTCAGCCACAGTGAGCGGCTCTCCCTGAGCCAAACATGACCAGCTCAGTCCAGTCCAGCAACTGGTGTTAGCTTCATACTTTGGTGTTTGTTTTCGCTGTCGTTTGCTGCGATGCTGCATTGCTGGTGCCTTGTCTTTGCTTTGCTATTGCTCCTGTGCTGTTGGCTGCCCTGAAGTTAACTTTTCGTCTTCTGAAGAGCCACTGGCCTCCGAGCTGGTTTCAGAGGTCTCGGACATCTCCGAATCTGTGTCGGAGCTCGTCGCTGCGTTAGCCTGCGCAGCCGCTCTCCATGCCACTCCACTCTTCTCCACAGCCTGCCTCACTGGCACAACTTGCCAGTTTTCGGGAGCTTGGTCTCCTGACTCTAGGAGCACCAACCACTCTCCCTGTTTTGGAATTTGTGTGGGATCAAGAATCTCTTCATTTCCTGGTTTCCTCTCGTCAAAGGTCACGTCCCGGCTGGTGATGAGTCTTCTTGCTGCCAGGTCCCACAGGCGGTAGGTCTTGTGGGCTGTCTCATAGCCCACCATTACGCACTTCCGCGCTCTTGCATCCAGCTTGCTGCCACCCTCTCCCACCTGGACCTTTGCCCATGCGGTACAGCCAAAAACTTTGATGTGTGATGGGTCCGGCTTCTTCCCTGACCATACTTCTTATGGCGTCATCTGTTGCTTGCCCTTTTTCTTGCCGCGCCTACCCAGTGTAGCCGCAGGAGTCAGGTTGACAATGTAGCATGCCGTTCTTGCCGATTCTGCCCAGAAGCGCGGTGGGAGTTTCGTATCAAAGCGCATGTTGCGCACCATGCCAAGGATGGTCTGATTCATCCGCTCAGCCACACCATTGCTTTGTGGTGTGTAGGGAGTTGTGGGCTGGTGGTTGAATCCGTGTTGCCGCAACCAACCTTTGCATGATTCATACTCTCCGCCATTGTCCCTTTGCATTGCCTTTACCTTCTTTCCAGTCTGCCACTCCACCATGGCGACAAACTCCTGCAACTTCTCTCTGACCTCTCCCTTAGTTTTGAGGGAGTAGATCCACACCTTGCGGCTGTGGTCGTCGACGAAGGTCATAAAGTACTTGCTGCCACCGTTTGATGTCGTGCGAAAGGGTCCGTACACGTCGGTGTAAATCGGGTCAAGGGCTGCTTTTGCGCGGCGACCGTTGCGCTCAAAGCGCTTTCCTTTGGTCTTGCCTCGGAGGCAAGATTCACACAAGTTACCACACCCAGTTGCATCCTTCGTGCACCCCTCCATGCCACGGACAAGCTGCTGTTGCTGCATGACTTGGAGTGTGCTCTTTGCAATGTGCCCAAAGCATCTATGCCACAGCTCAGCATCTTCGTCCTTGGTGGTAGAGGGCACATTCTACATTGCCGTTGTTGTGTTCTCATGCATTGGTACCGAGACCAATGCCTCTGCCGCACCTGCATGACCCTCATCTTCAGAGCTATCTGCCGTGGTTGTCTGCAACACGTAGAGCCCGTCGACCTGTGGAACTAGTGCTACAAGGTCTTTGTTCGCGTAGAGGACCCTTATGTCTTTGTTCTTGAGGACGACTACTTCTTTTCTGCGTGAACACCACAGTCATGTTGATGTCCGTTGCATTTGACACGGACAGGAGGTTTGTCGCAAACAAGGGTATGTAGACCACGTCACGTAGCCGTAGATCCTTCTCCGCACCATTGAGGCTGATACTCACCAGCTTGTCTCCCACGCCCTTTGCGTTCACAACGCTATCGTTTGCGCATCTGAACCGCTGCTCGGTGGGGCCATTGGAGACAAATCCAGCCTGGTCGTTGCTAGAGTGATGGTCGGTGCCGGAGTCGAGCCCGAAGGCTCCTGGCCTGAGCAGCGCCGCTCCTTTTCCCGGAGGCGTGCTCTGTGCCATCATGTTGGTGGCTTCTTTGCCACCCTTTTTGCTGCCTTTATTCCCACCACTTATGCCGTCTTCCTTCTTTGGTGACCTGCACTCTCTTGCCCAGTGCCCAGGTTTCTCGCAGTTGTGGCAGTTGCCCTGTCGCTTGGGAGCCTTGCCGCCATTGTTGCCTCCACCGTCACCGCTTCCGCTAGTACCTTTCTGACCAGAGGCTGACCCTTTGCTCCCGCGGCCACCGTAGCGGGTGGCGTAGGCTGAGAAGTTAGCCTCACTTCCGCTACGTCGCATGGCCTCGTTCCGCACGTACTTGGACACTGTCGTGTACGTCAGGTCATCCTCCTTCCAACCACCCATGACAGTGATCATTGGGCTCGAACTCTCCGGTAGCGCCATGAGGAGTATCATGTCTTGCATGTTTTTGTCAAGGTCCTAGTTCATCTGGCGAGCCTCGCCAAGGAGTCCTTCAAATTCCTTTAGGAATTCCGGGATTGATTCGCCCTCATTCACTCGCATGCTGATAAGCCGTTGTAGGATGAATAGTCTGTTCGCGAGGGAGGTGGATTGGTGCACACCCTTGAGCTTGGCATAAGCATCCGAAGCCAGTGTGAACCCCGCAATGACAGGAACATACTTCCTGGCCACCACGTTGCTGAGGAGTGACATGACAATATTATTTCGTTCATTCCATGCCTCATGCTCCGGTGAGGCCCCTGTGGGAACCTGCTCTTCTCCTTTCAGAAGCTTGATGAATCCACGCACTTTCATTGCCAGTTCAAACTGCCATCTCCAGAGCGGGAAGTCATTTCCCTCGAAGACAGGGATTCCTCCCAAAGATTCAAGACCTTGCGGCAGTGCGGTGGCAATCGCGGTTGCTCCTGTGGTCTGCCCTGTGGTAGCCACTATTGAGTTTGAGGACTGCCGTGCGGCAGCCTCTGTTGCGTTTGAGGACTGCCCTGCAGCAGCCCCCACTGCTCCTGATGGGCCAGCCATTTTAGCTGCCCTTCTCTGCAATCTCCGTCTCTGTTACGTTGAGGCCGATGTAGGCTGATGTTAGCTAATGTCTGCTACCAGTTAAAAGGTGCAGTTCCGTTGCTTACCCCTTCAGCCGATTTCTACCTGCAGACAGAGAAGGCCATTCATACCAGCACACCCAGGGTCTTGCCTCCAAGGGCAGAGCTTGTCCTTGGTCCCTGAGTGCTGAGTGCAAGCCCAGCCGTTGGAGCTGATGAAGCAGATGGAGCTGATGGAGCTGATGGAGCTGACGTGCGCACCTGGAGAGAGCGTACCAAAGTTGAGCGAAGTGTGCCTTACAACTGGTCACTGTAGGCCCATAACCCTTTGTCAACCGGCCTGAGTCAAACGGACTAGAAAACAAGGCTGACACAATAGCACCTGCCGTCCGCTCCTAGCATTTCAGCTAGGAGAAGATGTCACCCTCAGGATCACAGTTCCACACTGAGAAGCTCCTAGGCAATCACTTGCTAGCAACCGTGTCCACTTAACACTTGGTCACTTCCGTGCGAGGTGCTAGTCAAAGACTAACTGCTGGGGCTTAGACCAACCAGTGTCTTCTTTATACTGTTCCTTAGTTGGAAAAGTCTGTGAGGAGCATCTAAGGCCAGATTTTCTAATTAGAATGAGAAATAAGCTTGGTACATACAGTCCTAGGCCTGGCATCTGAGGCGTGTGGGTAGTGGCACTTTTGGAGTGGCCACTCCACACCACCTCACCAGCTTGCCAATTGGTGCATCCACTGACGGCCAAGTGGCGCATCCTCCTCATGCGTGGAGAAATGGCTAAGAAACTTCCCCTGTACAGGAAGGTCAAAAACCTTCCTGCGCACATCAAGGCTCGATCACAGGGCCTGTTTTCCCGAAGTCCAGTATGCTTTCCGGTGCGCTACACTTCTGGTGTCTCGCTTGGACTTTCACCACAAACAAGGTTTCGGAGACTTCATCCAAGGGAGCAGTGCATGCCCAACATGTCCGTTAATTCATAGCAGTGGTCATGGAGCATTAAAGGACAACACAATTATCTGCACAAGGTCTTCGTAGATGCCAAAAAGTGCAATTGCTCACTGAATGTCTTCTTTGAGGTTGTATTCATAGAATTACATGGTTCGTCATGCGAGATCACCGCCTGTGATGATTACATGAAAACTCCAAGTATAGTACACCACGCTAGACAGCTAACGCAAGCGTTGCAGTCTATACCGTACCGTTTTCCAGAGTTCTCATTCAGCTTCTAAAATGAGTGAGGGTAGCGCAAAAAGTCTGTCCACGTTTCCGGTGGCGTGAGAGATTTGTGACACGTCTAATTAATCAGCTCGAGAGGTGGTACGCTTGCGGTCAACGATGTGAGAGAGATCACGTGAACCATTCATCTGGATCTGCCAGTCTCCTGCTGCCGTTGGATGATCTTTAGATCAGACCACCAACTTAAAGCTGTGCCACGTAACAGCGAGGCCGCGAGGTCAGTTTTCTCTTTTTTTTTGTTTTTTAGCCCAGAAGTGGTGAAGTACACCTCCAAAATATTCTGCCACATCCTGATCATCGCTCCATTTAAGTTCCCAGGGTCAAACAACTTGGAAAATGCCCTTCGAATATGAGGTTCACTCGAGAGTTGTAATTTTTTTTCTTTGAATATTTCTTTGCGCGCATAAAAAATCTGAAGCTCCTCCACTGCCATGTTGAGTTGTTGGAGCAGATGGGTGTTAAGGCTCTCCATTCCTAATATATCTTGGTACATGTCTTTGGTGATTCGCGCTTGATGGCTGGTGTATCCCATCGTACCAGGTTTTGAGCCGAGGGGCAGCGGCTGCCGGGTCCGTCATCAGATTCGCCATCAGGTTCATCTGTGTTGCGTCATTTGCCACAAAGGTTGCCGCTGTTGTCTGGTTTGTCTAGAGTGCAAAGGTGTTCATGTGTTTCTTATTCTCCATCGCCAGAGTATTTGTCGGAGACTGCTGCCCGTCTTCAGTTGCGCATGTTTCGCTCACGTTTTTTCATCGCGAGGTCTGCGATCTTCTGAACTGTGGAGATGTTCTGGAAAATTGTGTGAGTTTTTCACCAAGTAGTTAATGCATTGGTTTTCCCTCCAGTGCCGATGCACTCTGATACCAAGTGTTATAACGAGCAAAACGTAGTTGGTTCACAGTCATGAGGTATTGGACACAAGAGGATTTTAGGATTTGCGACAAATGGATAATTTTTAAGATGCAGTTAGTGCTCCTTGTTGGCAAGTGTTGAGTGATTCGGGGACTTATTTACAATGCCGAGAATGAAAATGAGGCATATGTTGGATCATGAGGGCTTGAGCCGAGTGACACGTGCAGCGTCACGCGGTGAGTGGCTGCTTCAAGAAGCTTCGTCAAGAAGTCAGGAGGCTTCCAGAAAATCATGGCATTATTCTATTCATATCCAGGTTCATCAAGAAATCAAACGAAAAATATTGAAACATCGATATAGTTTGTGACACTTCTGTCGAACATACTGGAATGTGGTCGAAGTCGTAAGAAACTTCTGGAACGGAACACCGAAGGTCGGGGAAGGTGGCCAAAATTCCCTCCGCAGTGTTAGGTCCCTGACGTACACAAGTCCCTTAACTCAGTGAGCAGGCATTTGTTTTAACATTTGTGGCCCACCGTGTGACAAACTCGGGATTCTTATGCTGATCAGACAAGAGCATTTCCGCCACCTGCCCCGACCCTCGGTGTTCTGTTCTAGACGTTCGTGACAACTTCGACCACAATCTATAATGGTTAACAAAAGTGTCAAATTATATGAATGTTTTGATATTTTTTTAACAACTTCTTGACGGAACTGGATTTTTATAAAACCACGCATTGATATTCTCGAAGTCCCCCGACTTCTTGACAGAGATTCTCGATGTAGCCATTCACAGTGTGATCCCGCATGCGTCGCTCGGCTCAAGCGCATAAGACCCAACATATGTCTCATTCTTGAAATTGTATCTATATGCTCAACTTATTCGACACTTGTCATCAACGTACACTTACTTCTTAGTAAAAAGTATCCATTTATCCGAAATCCTCAAATTTTATTTTGTCACACACCTCATCCATGTGAACTACATACGTTCCGCTCAGCGTGACACTTGTTATCAGGCCACAACGGTGCTAGAGGAGCAACCAATGCATGAACTACCTCGCAAAAACCTTGCACAATTTTTCAGCGCATCTTCTCCCTTCAAAATATCATAGACCTCACAACAAAAATGATGATTAAAGCAGGCACAACGGACGATGAGCTGCAGTTTCTGGAGAAAACTCTGGCGATAGAGGATCAGCAGCACGCGAACACTGACGCACTCGAGACAAACCAGACAGGAGCAGCCACCTCCGCAATGAAGGGCACAACACTGTTTAACACAATGGCCAATCCGCCGACGGACCCCTTGGCGTGGCGAACCCTTTGCCTCTGCCACTGCCCGTCGGGTCAATTTTTGGCATGATGGGAGGCACTTTTCGGCAAGCACGAATCAACAAAGACATGTACCAAAATCCGTTGGGACTCGAGAGCCTCAACACCCATCTGCTCCAACAGCTCAACATGGAAATGGACGAGCTTCAGATTTTTCATGCGCACGAAGCAGTGTTCACCGAGAAAAACTCACAACTTTTGAGTGAACACCAAATTCAACAGGCACTCCTTGAGATGATTGCTCCTGCGAACTCAAATTGACCGATAGTCAAGATGTGGCTGACGAGTGTGAAGGTTTACTTCACCGCTGCTAGGGTCAATAACGACAAAGATAAAATCAAACTTGTGGTCTCACTTTTTCATGGCACGGCTTCAAGTTGGTGATCGGATCCAAAGACCATCCAACTACAGCAGCAAACCGATGGATCCAGATCAACGGCTGACGTGAATTATCTTACATCATTGACTTCAATCATACTACCACTTGAGCAGATTATTTCGGCGTGGCTCGACTCTCTCACGCCACCTGAAACGTGGAGCAATTTCGTGTGTTGCCCTCGCTCGTTTTGGGAAGTTGAATGAGACGTCTGACACACGGCATAGAATCAAACGCTTGCGTTGGCAGTCCAACCTGGCGGAACATACCCATTGATGATTTCCACAAAATCATCAATGGCAGTGGCCTCGCCTTGACAAATTGCGTTTCTACTCTAAGAACAGGCTCAAACAAGATCTTTTTTGAGCAATGAAAATTTCTGGCATCCAGGATGACCTTGCGCGAATGGTCAGAGAAGGCAATCGAATCGTCGGTGCCGACTACAGTGTTCGGATGCAGGAATCCAATGGATGGCAATCCCAAAGCCACATTTCTTGTCATGGTCGAGGAAGTTTGTGTTAGAAAAAAAAACATCTTCTTTGATGGAGATCGACGTCGTGGATCAATGCAATCAACAACTTTGCTAGACTTGCAGGAAGCCGGGCCATACATCGCGCAACTGTCGGAAAAGACATCAGTAGACTGAAAAGGGGAGGAAGCCATAGAGAAAAGGTGAGGAGTTGGGAAACAGCAAAGGGCAAGAGTAGACGCGAGGCTCTTGTCTGATCAAAGAAAAATTCTGCGACAACCGATTGTTCATCTGAGCGGTTCATATCGGTGCAGACAAGGGTTCTTGAGATAAGAAAGTTTGGCGAGGATTACCAGGATGACCAACCGGCGATAATCCTGACAGTAAAACCAAGGGGTTGTAAAAGTCACAAAACAGTATTGGTAGTTCTACGTAGAGTAGCTTCTCACAGCTTTATATGCAACAACATACCTCAGAGGTTGGGTTTTCAGACCGAACTGGGAGTATTTGAAGGAAAAACCATCAACGGATAACTACACATTTTTTCACTTTACAAACCACTCCGACTGCAGATCGGAGATCTACACAACATAACAGTCAGTACCCACAAAATCATCCTCGAACAAGACATCCTGTACCGGCACAATCTACAGTTGGACGGGAGCAGCAGATTGGCAACGTCAGCATCACTGGTAGAAGATTAAATCTGCCTCTGGATGAGCGAACCACGACGTAACGTCGGTTACGGAAAGTAGCAGAGATGGAAGCAGTAGAGGAGGTTGCTGTCAGAATTGAGAAGATGACCACCATCAACTCCTGTCGTCTGAATATTCCCAGCACTCTGAATAACGGTTCAGTTCCGGTCTTGAACCACCTCGGTGACACATCCAACTAGCCGTTAACGGTCACCAACCGACCAACGGAACCCCGACCGAGTAATCCCCTAATAAGCGGTCTGACCGTAAGCACGTCCGGCTAGTGCACAAGAAGACGTTGCATATTCTTTGTCCTGTTCTGTCTTTGATATAAGGAGGATGTTCATTCCCTCCCAGTTTAACCAGAACAGTTCTTCCCNATTGAGAAGATGACCACCATTAACTCCTGTCGTCTGAATATTCCCAGCACTCTGAATAACGGTTCAGTTCCGGTCTTGAACCACCTCGGTGACACATCCAACTAGCCGTTAACGGTCACCAACCGACCAACGGAACCCCGACCGAGTAATCCCCTAATAAGCGGTCTGACCGTAAGCACGTCCGGCTAGTGCACAAGAAGACGTTGCATATTCTTTGTCCTGTTCTGTCTTTGATATAAGGAGGATGTTCATTCCCTCCCAGTTTAACCAGAACAGTTCTTCCCATCCTGTTCCCTTTTGGTTCCGCGACTTCGCCGTCCTGTCTTCGCTCTGCTCGCACCTCGCATTCCTTGCCTTCGCCTGCCTCTCACAGCTCTCAATTCTTCGCTCCGTTGCTCTCGCTCCTTCGCTCAGCTCTCTCTTTCATCCAGACGTCTCTCATTTTGCTCTCACTCTCTCGGTCCCCCGACATCTCGACTTCTCTCAAACTCTGCGACTAACTCCTCGGAACCATTCTCGCTTACGTCATCTTGCTGACGCACTCGTACATGTTCCGATGCTTGTGTCTGCTTCTACTACTGACGCTCTTTTGTCTGCATTCTTCTGACATGGTATCAGAGCATCAGGCGACATCACCTGGTGCCTCGTAACCTCGTCATCGCTCTGCCGCCATCCTTCCTCCATTGCTTCAATCTGCATTCTCTGCCGCCACCACTGTCGCCTCGCACCTCTCCACTTCGCCAGCAGCTGACATCAGCAGCACTGCCTGACGAGTTCCCCGTGCTGAAGAAACGTCTCGTCATCTTGAGGAAGCCCTGCACCCATTCCGCACCCGTGGCCAACAATCAGTGACTCGTCGTCCACATCAGCCGCAAGCAACTCTCGAGCCGCGACTTGCCGTCAACTACCTGGAAGTTTCCTTCCATTCGCCATCCACTGCTCCTCATCTCCTCGGCCTCCGCAAACACCTCCGCCCTTATCCTCTCCCCTCATTTGCCTCATCTGCTATCTCTACCTCGTCATCTTCAGTCCACTTACATCCATCATCTCGAGCCACCTCCTCGCATCGCCTTCTCGCTTTGTCAGCAGCGGCAGGCAAACTACCGCCGTCAGGATATCGGACACCGCCAGTCTTCCTGCTCCCATTGTGAGCCAACTGGGGCACAAGCCGTCACTCTCCTGACATCACTGGATTAGTGTCTCTTCCCGCCGCATGACTCTCCCCGCGACAACCAATCTCCTTGAATTGCCAGGATATCGGACACCGCCAGCCTTCCTGCCCGCTGAGGGCCAACTGGGGAACAAGCCGTCACTCTCCTGAAAACAGAGGAAGTAGTTGTCTCGACCTTGCTCTCCACCGCGCCGCCATTGGCTGCACGCCGCGACCTCCATTTTTCGCCTCCGGCACTCCCTCATCATCTCCATCAGCCTTCCCCTCCTTCATCTTTGCGTCATCCTCACCTACTACCTTCAGTCCTCCTTATCATCCTTGCTCCAACCTCCTCAGCCCCATCAGCCACCTGTCTCATCTCACCCCCGACTGCTTCCTCCTAACCTCTCCGTCATCAGTATCATCCACGCCGCCTCCGCATCAATCTTCTTCATCAGCATCATTTCGCAGCGCACGAGGTTTCGCCCCTGCGCCCACTCAGCAATCAGCCGTTTCCTCATCTCTCCGCTTCAGCATTGCTCTTCCGCTCGGCACAAGGATCTGCCCGGTCGCCTCGCCTGTTGCGTGATGGCCTGCACCCACGCCGAAAATTCTCAGCAGCGCACGTGGCTCGTCCCTGCGCCCACTCCGTCATTATCATCAGCTTCAGCCTCTGCATCATCAGCATCTGCCGCCAGCACAAGGATCTGCACGAGCTAGCTGCCCGCTTCGCAGCAGCCTGCATCCACGCCGGCAGCAGATTTCTCGCGGCGCGTTGGCTTCTTCCTTCCCCTTGCCGCATCCTAATCCCCTACTTCAGCAGCGCACGAGGTTCCGTCCCTGCGCCCACTCAGTCATCAACTGCCTCCGCCTTCATCCGCTCGTTCGCTTCCGCATCATTCCCCGCTCGGCACAAGGATCCGCCCAGTCGCATCGCCTGATCTGCGACGACCTGCGCCCACGCCGAAAAAACTTCCCAAGCGCACGTGGTTTTGCCCCTGCGCCCACTCAATCATCAATCGTTCCTCTGCTTTCAACATCTTCTTCTGCTCGGCTCAAGGATCTGCCCGGTCGCATCGCCCGCTGCGCGACAACCTGCACCCATGGCGAAACATCCTTTGCGCACGTGGTTTCGCACCCGCTCCCACTCCGCCGCTCAGACCTCCTTCTTTCATCCTTCGCCCTCATCGTTTGCCTTGCAAAAACGTTGGCCTCTGCGTTCTCTGGCATCAAGTGTCTCCTCCCATCAACTGCCGGGACTAACAATTACACTTCATCTCTCTCCTCAAACTTCAGCTCCTCCACATGACACACTGGGTTCGCGAGACACTCTCAGCAGTGGGCTCTATCATTGAACCCTCACGCATCCTCCACTTCAACAAATTGGGACAACACAACCTCTCAGAGTGGAGGCCCATCTGGAAGAATATGATCCAAACCATCGCCATTGACCACAGCAATGTGAGTGATATCCTCCGCTTCCAGCCTTTCACGGGGCAAACGCAAACGGACTTCCCCACCACTTCATCTCTGGAGCTCTACTGGGATCACTGGTTCGAACTCGAAGAACTGATTCTTGGACTCCTCTATCTCACCACTGACACGGCGTTCCACGACATCCTCGAAAACCATCGCCCAGGAACTGACCCACTGAACAACGTCTTCCACAGCATTCACCAACGATGCACTCATGGGTATCGCCTTCATCATCTGCGCACCACCTCTCCCTATCAGATATCTATGGATCAACTACCTTGGCCACCTTCTCGTCCTACCCTGGTCCAACTTCCTTTTCCACCACCTCCACCAAATCTGTAAAACCTCACTCCAAGTCAGGAGCTACTTCAGTGGTCATCTTCACGGGGGGTGTCAGAATTGAGAAGATGACCACCATTAACTCCTGTCGTCTGAATATTCCCAGCACTCTGAATAACGGTTCAGTTCCGGTCTTGAACCACCTCGGTGACACATCCAACTAGCCGTTAACGGTCACCAACCGACCAACGGAACCCCGACCGAGTAATCCCCTAATAAGCGGTCTGACCGTAAGCACGTCCGGCTAGTGCACAAGAAGTCGTTGCATATTCTTTGTCCTGTTCTGTCTTTGATATAAGGAGGATGTTCATTCCCTCCCAGTTTAACCAGAACAGTTCTTCCCATCCTGTTCCCTTTTGGTTCCGCGACTTCGCTGCCGTGTCTTCGCTCTGCTCGCACCTCGCATTCCTTGCCTTCGCCTGCCTCTCACAGCTCTCAAGTCTTCTCTCCGTCGCTCTTGCTCCTTCTCTCAGCTCTCTCTTTCATCCAGCCGTCTCTCATTTTGCTCTCACTCTCTCGGTCCCCCGACATCTCTACTTCTCTCAAGCTCTGCGACTAACTCCTCGGAACCATTCTCGCTTACGTCATTTTGCTGACGCACTCGTGCATGTTCCGATGTTTGTGCCTGCTTCTACTACTGACGCTCTTTTGTCTGCATTCTTCTGAAAGTTGCGGCAGCCAAAAAAAAACAACCAATATCTCTAGACATCGCCAAGATGTAATTATAGAACAAAGCTCAAGCATGACTACTCCACGTGGAGGCACGCGATGCGAAAGAAATTGCAACTGTCAATGCGATCACATCAATCTTCAGACGTGAGACGTTCACAGTTGTAGCAGAGGAGTTTGCAACACTCATAGAGGAGTTCAAAGGTTTTTTCCCCTATGAACTTCCCCGGGAGCTACCTCCGAGTCAACCATCAGATAGACCTGAAGCAGGACAGCAGACCAATGGTGAAGGGAACCTATCAAATGAGCAATCACGAGATGACTAAAATCAAGAAGCACCCAGATGAGATGCTTGGTCAGGGGTTCATCAGACTGTCCACATCACCATATGAGGTACCTTTACCTTTTGTGAACAAAAAAAAAGGAGAAATATGGATGTGTGTTGACTACGGAACGTTCTATGACATCACCATCAAGAACTGCTACCCTCTTTCACAAGCAGACCTTTTTTTTTACCAACTCTGCAAGGCCCAGATTTTTATAAGGTTGGCCTACGCTGGCTGTCATCAGATCAGCGATTCGGATAAGGAATTCAAGAAGACGGAATTTTATATTAGATACATGCATTTCAAGTTCACAATCATGTTGTTTGGACTCACAACTTCCCCCGCAACACTTATGGTGGTGGTGAACAAAATGTTCTGCCCTTACCTCGGGGACTCTATTGTCGTGTACCTCGACAACATCCTAGTGTACAGCCGCACCCCGAAGGAGCACAATGGACATCTTCAAAAGGTTTTGGATTTTTTACAAAGAGATTTTTTTTGGGGGAAAGCTCTCAAACTGCGAATTTGGTCACCGTTCGATTGAGTTTCTGGGCCACATCATCCGTGGCGGACAGATCACCATGGATTCAAAAACGGTTGAGGCGGTTGCTGACTGGCCAAGGCCCACAAATATTTGGAATATCCAATCATTTTAGAGCTTGTACAACAACGACCGTCGATTTTTAAAGGACTACGCTCGAGTTTCAGCGCCTCTCTCCCATTGCACCCAAAAAACCACCAAGTGGAATTGGAGGGACAACGAACAAGAAGCATTCAACTGTTTGAGAAACTCTATGACCTCGGTGCCAGCCTTACAATTGGAAGTTCTGACAATGGACACTATCATGGCCACCGACGCGTCTGATCGAGCCGTTGGAACTGTTCTCCTCCAAGGCAACGGTAGTGGAGAACAACTGGTTGCGTACATGTCAAAATAATTACAGAACTCAGCTACGCTGTGTACAAGAAATAAATGCTCACACTCGTGACGTGCACGAATTCAAGATGTACCGGTGCTACGTGCTACTAATGATACATCGTCCGCACCAACCATCACATCCATGAATATCTTAAGACTGAGCCCAATCTGAGCCATCGACAAACTCGATGGATGGAGTTCCTCGAGTCTAACTTTGACCATGATATCGAGTACCGACCTAGAAAAATCAATCAACTGGACGGTTTGATTCAGCAACAGCATTAAACGGCCAAGATAATCATGTTGCTCATCGAACAAGACCTGTACCTTGTGAGGCTATTCACAAGGGGTTGCAAGGAGTTCAACAATTACTACAAAAATAAACTCTAGTTTGATGACCCGTACTGGCGAGGACAATTCACTCACCAAGTCGCCGTTCTAACAAACAAGGAGCTACAGAGACTATGACACCGGTCCACGTGGACATTTTGGCGAGGACAAGATACTCAAGAAGCCGGCAAAATACTACTGTTGGGACAAGATGCAAACTGACCTGTCATCTTTCTACAAATCATGTAAAGCCTCATTGCACAAGGACACATGGTCCACACCAACCCCTACCTATTCCAACGGAGCCGTGGGTCAACATCAGCATGGACTACATGACGGGATTGTCCGCCACTCCTGAGGGGTATGACGCCATCCTTGTGGTGGTGGAAATATTTTAAGAAATTTCGCACTTCATTGCGACAACAACCACCATCACCGCAAAAGGATCAACACTGCTGTTTCCAAACCAGGTTGTACGATACCACGGCGTACCACGTACCAACAGAGACGGTCGCTTCACTAGCTGTTTTTGGCACGAACTGATGACAATTTAGGGCATTCGGATCCAGCTATCAACAACGTTCCATCCGTAAACCGATGGTCGAAGAAAGAGGGCAAATCACACGCTCAAACAACTTCTCCGCACATTATGCGAGCCACACGGAATCGAATGGCAAGCCAAGCTGCCGACCACCGAACTTGTATACAACTCCACCAATTCCACCACGAAAGTAAAATCCCTTTTGAAGTGGTCTACAACAAGCTTCTCGCCACACCGGCAGGGTTACAAAGCTGGAATAACATCCCCGCGGTCCACATCCACCACAAGGCATTCTCAAGCATTTAGGAGGAGACACGGCAGACTCTTGCAAAGATAAAACCAGCTATGATGTGAGCCACTGACCGACATCGCAGGGACGACGTTTTCAGCACTGGCGAACACATCCTCCTCAGCTCGGTGAACGTCAAACTCCAAGGAAAGGACTTTGCGAAGCTCAAACCCGGTGGTTGGGACTGTTTGAGATGGAGCAAATGAAAACTCCTGTCGTAGCTCAACTTCCTCTACCTGAAAATATGGTGATTCATCCTAATTTTTACAACAGCAAGCTCAAGCACTACCAGGAGCCCAACATGAATTTTCTTGACAGAGACGTCGTACCTCCACCTCTTGTACAAGTGGACGGGGATACGAGGTATGTGATTGAAGATATTATCAGATGTTTACTCCATAGGAAAAAAACATTGTATCTCGTCAAATGACACGGCCAACAGCTTGGAGCCCTACAACAACCTTAGAGATATCAATCAACTCATCAACAGCTACTACTGTCCTCATCGGCTTATGTGTGCTAACGCACAAGGACGTCACGGCTAAAAGGGGAGAAAGTGTTACGTTCTTGGCCTGCACGAGTTCCCAAACTCAGTGAGTGGGCATATTTTTTCTATCATTTGTGATCCATTGTACGACGACCTCAAGATTTTACTGATCAGCATAAGGCATTTTAGCCACCTGCCCTTACCCCCGGTGTTCCATTCTAAAAGTTTCCGATAACTTCGACCACATTCCAAAATGGTCGTCAGAAGTGTCATGGACTATGTCAATGTTTTGATATTGTTCGGTCGACTTCTCAATGGCGATTGATTTCTAAAAACGGCGCCGCGATATTTATGAAGCTCCCCGACTTCTCGAAGAAGCTTCTCAAAGCAGTTATTCACGGCGGGACCCCGCACGCGTCGCTCCAGTCAAGCGCTGAGGACCTAACATATGCCTCATTCTCATTCTGGACATTGTAAACATGTGCTCGACTCACTCGACACTTGTCATCAAAGTACACTTCATGCTTAGTATAAATTATCCATTTGTCCTCAATCTTGGAATCATCTTCTATCGTGTACCTCATCCCTATGAACCATGTGCATTGTGCTCAGCGTCAGAGGCCAATCGGCTTATAATACCTTAGGTCGTTGCGCGGTGGGTCACGAATATTAGAAAAAAAATATCCACTCACTATATTTAGGAACTTCACGAAACACAAATGAAATTGCAAGACATTCGCAACACCAACATCAACTCGCAGAAGGGTCATTTGATTTGTTTGGCCATGATTTCCACGATCCTTCGTAAACTGGCCGCGGCTCGACGTCTTCATCCATATTGGCCACAATTTGTCACCCTACATAAAATGTGGCCTAGATAGACGTGGTTCGGAAGTAGCCTTACAAGAATAGCCACAATCGAGCACGCATTGACACCTTCTTTCAAGTATGGCCACAATAGGAAAAGGATAGTGCCAACATGCAGTATTGACCAAGGTAGCCATGCGAACACTTCAAGGTCTTTGGAAGGGCATTGTATGATGAAAAACAAGTCTAGTGTACAGAAAGGATGGAACTTCTTCTTTAAACCATTATCTCCTAAGTTATACTGTAACGTTTTTACCATTAACAATTTCTTTTGGCCTTTTAGATCCAAAGTATGTGATTGAGTCATGTTTCCATAAGAAAAATCAAACAAGTATGGACGTTTAGCATATACATAAAATGATTAGTTAATATCAATGACAAAAGTACAAAAATATGAGTACAAAAATGTTTTTACAATTGACAAAATGTATTCATGGTTAGAAATATTTTTTAAGTAATCAGGACTATGAGGATCAACGTTGTCTAATCATTTCAGTTTTATTGTTGTAAATGTAATCTCAATGTTATAAAAATATTTCAGATGATAAGTTTTTTAGCTGCGATTAAAGGCGAAGCTCTATTATCCAATGAAATCAAAATACCTCTAGTTTAAAATCAGAATGAATAAACATCAATATCACAAAAATATAAAAAGTTATTGGATGCAAAATGAATCCTCCAGAAATATTTACTCAAATGAGTCAAGGGCATGCATGTCCATGTTGGAAGAGACATGAGCTCTGGTGGTGAGCAGGGAAAATGCAACGCCAAGATTTGGCTCAGTCTAGAACGAATGAATAAAGAATGAAGGAGAGAAGTATAATGAACCCTACCAAGGGCTTATGTACTGAAGACTTGCGGCTAGCCCACCAGGTCCCGTCATCCCCGTCGCACAAAAAGGTACAAACGGGGAATTTGCATGTCACAAAACATGAAACCAACAATGGAGGTCTCCCGAGGCACCGGAACAGTAAACTGTATTCCCGGGTCTCGACGGACAGGAAAATATGCCATATATCCCAAGTGTATGCAGACTCTACGGTGACACACTAGCATCACCGACTAGGCAGGGTAGGTAACCGGGTTTCCGGGTCTCAGACACATGCAAACTACACATGTCTGTCAAAGGATCAACAAAGACTAATCCAATTATGCTGGGTCTTCCAAGGTACCGATACAAACCACCGTGTACCCGGGTCTCGACCACGGAAAGAGTACACCACCTGTCAGAGACTGCTGTATATTTCTATGAGGTCTCCCGAGGTACCGGTACAAACCACTAAGTACCCAGGTCTCGACCACCGAAAAAACTCTACCAAACATATATGGGTGAACTGAGCTGCTAGAATGCACCATGCGTATCATGGAGGGAGTAGGGTAGCCACTGGAGGACCATCAGCACAAGCTAGAAGGCTCTCTCTACACATAACTACATGGCAGCTCAAAGCCCATACACCAACACTCCCCCTTGGCTGTAAGAGCTTTCAACAAGGTACTAGCTGGGAAGGTACACACACTCCCCGTTAGTGAGAGAGTCCTGAGAACATGAACACAAATACCAATGTTCAAGGACAGATCTACTCCTCCTAGAGGCAGAAGGCTGTGAACCTATCGCCTGTAGATGACATTGCATCTTCCCCTGGCTCAAACGATCCTGGGAAGAACAATCCAATAATGAGTGCACCTGAGAGTAACTGAAGACATGAATACGTCACCAGAGAGATGAAGATGAGGCTACAATGGCTACCATGTGCACAATTTTCTCATGCACTGTCCAATGCCTGTCACTCACCACGTGGAAGCTGTCAGGGATCCCAACTGGCTGGATCCTGGGTATCACTCTCATCAGACTCAGAATGTGCAGGATTGGAGAAGACGCTGCCGAATGCTCCATGACTGAGAGAGGAGCGAGAGGCTGATCCGCCGACATCTGGGAGATACGAGGGGTCCCAACCGGTGGATTCTGAAGTAGTACAGGTGGAGAGGATGGTTCTGGAAGGTCCTGAAGTGGAGGATGGAGACAAAGTCGGGCCTCCATGTGTGGAGCTTATCACTACACGCGGCGTAGAGACTGCACACTCCAATGAGCATAGGTATTCCTGCACTATGACCAACTCACCCTGGAGACAAGAGGCATGAAGACGCAGATCAACATGATCCTCCTGAGTGACTGTGCAAAGCTCAAACTCTACATCCTCGAGCACCACCATCACCTCACTATGGGTGGTGAAAAAGGATTCAACCACTCTACGGAGCACAACCACCTCCATCTCTACTGCCTGAAGCTGAGTGACTACGGTTACCGTGCCTTTTGAAGCAACATGTCTCAAAATGTCCAGGGACTGTGACGGAGAGTCACCTGAAGAACGTGGATGAGGGATAATCTCTGTGGCAGGAGGCGTGAACGGTCTGAAAGTGAAGAGGGATGGACCAGGTACAGATGAGGAGGATGGGGGTGAGCTGAAGGCTATCCCAAGGCTGTCCGGGGTGTCGTCACTGCTCACTACCTGAGGATCCCCATCCTGTGAGTCGATGTCCGAGGGTGTTACGGAACTGGATTCAGAACCATCTGGGCTGCGTCTACTACAACCCGCTGTGAGCATCTCAGCCAACGTATCCTGCAGTGCAGGCAACCACTCCTTTGCATCCCTCGGCTCACACTCTCTAGACATGTGTATGTAATCGCTCCTCCCCATGCCCCCAGTGAATGTAACCGGGTGCATCCTGTAGTAGAGGGGTATCGCCGGGCAATGTCTCTCGGATGGTAGCGACGTAAGTCTCTTGTGTATTGATATGGGAGCGAGTTTCGTCTTCCTCGGCTCGGAATCTCAGACAAGGATGACTAGGTGATGCCGACCTAATGAAGGGAACTCATCCTGTAGTCACTACCATAGGTGGACAAGACTTCAGTGCCCCCCCCAAGTTCTTATGCGTCATAATGGTATCCCTATCAGCTGCTACATGATCGCTGACAACCGAGGGAGCAGTAGACACAACTGATGCATTCGTTGTAGCTGAGGCTGCCGATGTGGCCAATGATGCTGATGTAGGTGATGTAACCAATGAAATAGATGTTGCCGATGCAGCTGATGCTCACGATGGAGCTGGTGCTACGGATGCAGCTGATTCCAGAGATGGTGTTGATGACGTCCATACAGCTGATGCAACTGGTTCAGGTGATGCTACTGATGCAGCTGTTGCTGCTGATGCAGTTGGTACTGCTGATACAGCTGGTGATACTAATGCAACAGATGCAACCGAGTGTGTCTGTGCTAAAGACGATGTCGATACAATAGATGCAGATGATTTCCCAGAGGGCGATGTTGAAGAAGATGTAGGTGCTATCACTGGTGTAGAAGGTAGAGCTGATGCAACATCTGGAGCAGATGATGATCCAAAAGGCACCCACACTGTCCATGCACAGGATCCTAATGAAGACATCGGCCCCAGCAATCAAGTTGGTCCGTCTGATGAAGATGATGAGATCGGTACAGCCAAAGCAGAGAGCAAAGCTGATGTTAAAGATGAAAGCACTATAGAGGCACCAGATACAGCTGGTGCAGCCGACACTAAGGGTACTATAGATACAGCCATCATAGACACTGCTGAAGTACCTGATGCTAACAAAGATTTTGATGCAACTGGTCAAGTCGATGTAGAGGAGGAAGCTAACCCTGAAGAGGGAACTAATGACACAACTGCAGTGGAAGATGGAGCAGCTAGTGCTACTGGAGCAGCTGTCACAACTGATGCAGCTCATGATGTAGGTAGAGCAGGTTTTGTAGAGAAGATTGATGCTGCTGATGCTGCTAGAGATGTAGAAGCTACAAAGGAAGCTGCTGCTGGCGGTGCAACAGGTAGGGCAGCTGGTGCAGCAAGTGCGACTATACCAGTTGATGAAGCTGGTGCTGTGGATGATGCAAAAGATGTGGATGTAGACTGTGTGGATGAGTCTGATGCTGCTACTACTGCTAAAGATGTAGAAGCTCCAGAGTATACTAGTGCTGGCAATGTAGCACATGTAGAAGATGGGATAGCTGGTGCAGCAAGTGCAGCTATGCCAACTAATGCAACTGGTATTGTAGAGGATGCGAGAAGCGTGGATGTGGACAATGTCAATGAGGCTAATGCTTCCTCTGTCAATGGACCTGCTCCCAAAGATGCATCACTTGGTGCTCCTACTCCATCCTCAGTGCTCACTTTTGCAGGCGATGTTGAAGTGGAAAGATGCACACACCCCCCCTCAACCGACGCAACAACAGAAGCCGGTGGAGATGAAGACGTGCCAGAGACAGGACGAACATGATGCACTGGGCGACAAAGACTTCGTCAAGCAAGAGGCTGACTGCGATGGGGCATGATGCTAGTGGAGCGTAGGATGGAGAGAATAGCCGCAAACTGAGATGAAAGGTCAAGTGTAGTTGGAGAAGGTCCCTCAGAAGAAGAGGAGGAAGATGAGGACGACGGGGAATAGGAAGAATCAACCGGATGATAGAAGAGGTGGTCCCCAACCTGCTGCATCATCTGTCGCAGACTCTGGAGCTCGGTTTATAGGATCGCCAGAGCGCCGGTGTGGGGAACGGACGACTGAGGAAGGTCCGTCCGTTATGGAGTGTGAGGGAACTCATGAGGCTGGAGCAAGGGCGGATTCGACCCACTGGGACCCAGGTGACACTGGCGAACCGTGGCGTCCATCACCACAGTAGTGGCAGGCAAACCCACAAAGAGTTGGATCCTTTCGTGGGAGAAGATGACCAATCCTGAGAGAGTCATGGTGGTGAGGATGGAGAATGCCGTGTCCCGGTGGTGTAGAGACCGACCACCTGAGCGGATGGAGAGTAGCATCAGTATAAGATGATGCTGGCAGCCTCACATCAACCCCTAAAGGCGGAGGATGATGCGGATGCGCGTGAAGAACGTCCTGTCTTGGTGGTGACGATGACCAAGGAGAAGGCTGCCCAAAGGGTGGAGGTAGTCCGGGCATCAAGCCATCAGGCTGATGACACGCGTAGGCGTTTAGAGCGCCGGCTCTGGTCGGAGTAGAAGCCGACCACAGATGAGGCTGGCCCATGTACCCATGGGAGGGTGATGTCCGCATCAGTACACCAGTAGGCTGATGAAACAGCGGAGCGAGGAATATGCTCTCTCCTGGTGGTGAAGAAATCGACCACAAGAGTGACCGGCCAGTACCACTAGGAGGTGGTGGTGCCAATAGTAGAAGCACTGCGCCCGGAGGCTGTTGGTGATGGGAGTGATCATGAGGTACGCTGGCTCCCAGCGGTGTAGATGCAGACTATGGGGAAACATGGCCTGGGAAATCACGTGGTGGTGATTCCGGCTGCGGCCTCAGCATGTCGAAGGATCGCAAATGAAGAGGGTGAGGGTGTAGCATGATATCACTAGACGGTGTTGAAACCGTCCATGGGGTAGAGGGGCCAGGTGGTGGTCCTGGTTGCGGCATCATACCGCCTGGAAGGATAGATGCATAGGGTGAGAGAGGGCTATCACTGGCTCTGGGTTGTGTAGAGGTAAAACTCAAGAGCCTCAAGTCAATGGAACGCGGAAAAAAAAAGGTTGTAGTGTACGTTAGGTGTGCTTGGACAAAGAGAAGATTAGAAGAAAGTAAATGAAAATAATTGTAGGGATGGAAGCCCCCCCCCCCCTCTGTGCGTGTTGTTCAAAATAATCAGAACAAAGATGGGTTGTGCTATAAAAAAGTTCTAAAACATTCCCCTGGGCAATCCCGTGCCTCGGCTGTCTATGTGGTATTTTTGTCTTATGGCAATATGCCCGGCTCGAATCTGGCCG
>SZWC01015258.1:12374-23240 GCA_023375785.1 Penium margaritaceum
CCGGTGACCATCCTCTTCCAAGAGTCTTTCCGTCTCTCGTCCTACTCAGCCTGTGGTTGCTCTCCCCACGGAGCGGGAGTCCAAGGATTTTGAGGCACCACCTCCACGGTGCATCAGTGAGGATGGCTTCGACTGCTGGGAGATCCTGTTTTAGGTGTGAGCTACTTCTGAGAGGTGGCCTTACTACCACAGCCCGTACCAGCCTACAGACCCAGCACAGGTACTGACAGCAGCCCGGGCCATGCGCGGAATCCTCTACGCCATGCCACGCAAGACCATCGTCGACTTCCGCCCCTTCCTTGGCGAGGCCGGCACAGGCACCGGTGTTGATCCCCCTGGAGGTTGGGATCTGGCCTTATCCCTACTGGCCGCAGAGACGCACGCCACTCGTGCATCACACATTCGTGTTTTCCATTCGCTCTGTCAGGTGCCTGCGGAGCCTGCAGTGGATTACTGGCAACGCGCCATGCGCATCTACACGCGCTTGGGGACCTCAGGAGGCACACAGCTATGGGGGCTTTGTACGATTATGCTCGGAGTTCGCCTCGAGTACACCAACATCTTCACACGGTACAACGACGCTTTCCTCGAGCCCCTCTCAGTCACTCTGCAGCTGCTTCCTTGGGTGCATGAGCTCTTCCTTCAGGTGACCTCAGCCCGCGAGGCAGCCGTAGCCCATCAGAAGATTTCCCTCGCTACAGTAGCCATCGCATCACCACCATCTTCTCTCCTGTAGTCTCCCTCTTCCTCCTCCATGACTTCCTTATCTTCCTCTTCCTCTTCGACCCTGTCTACACCCACGCAGACACAGGACGTTGCAACAGCCGCCCAAGGGAAGAAGAAGAATATGAAGCGTGGATCAGGTCAACAACAGTCGTCCTCCAGTGGTAGCAGTGGCCGTCCTGTGCACTACTAAAACTATGGAGGTGCCCATCGCTACACCGAGTGCCAGCAGCTGCTTGACTGGGCGCGGATCACTCGTGGGCTCCAGGCTGCTCATGCTCTCCGTTCCACGTCTGGCACGTCACTCGCATCCTCCTCCAGACGCGCGGCGGCCGCGAGTGTAGCTATTCCTGCCTCCTCACCGGTGAGCAGCAGGGATCCGGACCCGCGCGACGGCACCATCGCCGAGCTTTGCCACCTTCTGGCGCTCCGCTTTCAGGGAGGTGCAAGTGTGTTGTCATCATCGGGTGGTTCACAAACTGCTTGTTCGTCCGGTCCGATGGCTCGTGACGACCCGTGTGGGGGAGCACAGTGTGCATGTGATGATGATGGACCTGATTGCACCCAGTGGATTCATGAGTCTCATCTTTGTGTTGTGCGTCGTTCCTCCCCACTGACGGCTCAGCCTCCCTCTGATGCTGAGTGTTCCATTGCTCGTTGTATAGTGACGTCCACCAGCCGTGACTCCGGTGGCACTTGGATCATCGATTCTGGTGCCACCCATCACATGACGTACCGTCGTAGTGACTTTGTTGTTCTCGGTCCTGTCACGTCTGTCCGTTCCGTTCGTACAGGGTCTGGTCAGTCCTTGCCAGTCCATGGTGTTGGGGTTGTATGCTTCAATGGTCCGTCTAGCCCCTTGTACCTTTTCNCTCTGATGCTGAGTGTTCCATTGCTCGTTGTACAGTGACGTCCACCAGCCGTGACTCCGGTGGCACTTGGATCATCGATTCTGGTGCCACCCATCACATGACGTACCGTCGTAGTGACTTTGTTGTTCTCGGTCCTGTCACGTCTGTCCGTTCCGTTCGTACAGGGTTTGGTCAGTCCTTGCCAGTCCATGGTGTTGGGGTTGCATGCTTCAATGGCCCGTCTAGCCCCTTGTACCTTTTCGACGTGTTGTTTGTGCCTGATCTTGAGCTCAGCTTGCTTTTTTGTGCATGCCTGCACCTTGATGGGTCTCTCTGTGGAGCATACTGCTGACTCAGCGACTGTAATTGCCACTGACACCCGTAGTGTCGTCCTGCGTGCTTCAGTCATAGATGATCTGTATCGCATCGCTCGGCCCTCCTCCCCTTGCTATTCCTCTTCCTCCGATTGTGTCTTTATCACTGGTGTTCTATCTTTGGAACACCACAGGTTGCTTCATCGCTGCCTGTGTCACGTGGGCTCCGACACTGTGTCGAAGCTTATTCGGACAGACCCGCTCTCTGTCTTGATGTGGCTACTTTCAAGAAGCCACCCAAGACTGACTGTCGTTTTTGCGCCCAGGGGAAGATGCACCGATGCACCTACCCTGACTCTCGTTCCCGAGCCCTTCGACCTCTCCAGCTGGTTCACTCAGACCTTCTCGACCCTCTCTCGATCGAGTCCCTTTCCGAGAGGGACCGGTATGTTCTGACTCATACTGACAACTTCACCTGGACGCGATGGGTCTACATCCTGCGTCATAAGAGCGACGCCGCCCTTGCGGTTCGATTCTGGCTAGTGATGGCTAAGCGTCAGTCCCGCCACACGCTACACACCTTCCGCTCGGATCAGGGCGGCGAGTTCCTTGGCGAGATGGAATCCTTCTTTGCTGAGCACGGGATTTTTCACCAGGGCTCCGCTCCTGCTACCCCCAGTAGAACGGTGTATCTAAGCGCTGGAACCGCACCATGGAGGATGCGGTTTGCGCCATGCGGTCTGAGTGCGGGTCTGAAACCGCTTCCCGCACGGTCCGCTTCCGGACCATATCACACCGTACGAGCTCTAGTTTGGACACTGTGCTGATCTTCGTCTTGCTTACGTCTGGGACTCCCTGGCCTCCGTGTGGTACACCGAGGACCAGCAGGGGTCCAAGGTCTCACCTCGGGGCCGCTTGTGTGTCTTCATAGGCATTTCCCCGCGGTCGAAGGCTTGGCGCTTCTGGGACCCTACTTGTCGTCGCGTCATCGAGTCCCGCGACGCACTGTATTTCGAGTCTCTCACCTACCGTGACTTGACTTTGATCATTGCACTCTCCGCCACCCATGTTCCTTTCTGTGAGGGTTCTCAGCGGATGGGGGAGACTTCCACGCCAGCGAGCATCCCTCATCAGGCGGATGTGTCCGCTCGAGCCCCCTCTCGGTNCCCCCAGTAGAACGGTGTATCTAAGCGCTGGAACCGCACCATGGAGGATGCGGTTTGCGCCATGCGGTCTGAGTGCGGGTCTGAAACCGCTTCCCGCACGGTCCGCTTCCGGACCATATCACACCGTACGAGCTCTAGTTTGGACACTGTGCTGATCTTCGTCTTGCTTACGTCTGGGACTCCCTGGCCTCCGTGTGGTACACCGAGGACCAGCAGGGGTCCAAGGTCTCACCTCGGGGCCGCTTGTGTGTCTTCATAGGCATTTCCCCGCGGTCGAAGGCTTGGCGCTTCTGGGACCCTACTTGTCGTCGCGTCATCGAGTCCCGCGACGCACTGTATTTCGAGTCTCTCACCTACCGTGACTTGACTTTGATCATTGCAATCTCCACCAACCATGTTCCTTTCTGTGAGGGTTCTCAGCGGATGGGGGAGACTTCCACGCCAGCGAGCATCCCTCATCAGGCGAATGTGTCCGCTCGAGCCCCCTCTCGGTCTCCGACCCTTGATGATCCAACGATCGTTGCCGTTGGTCTAGGGATCTCGTCTGTCCAGCTTGTTTCACACCCCACAGGTACCTCTGTTCCCATGTCTCCTTATGCACCAGCACCTGCGTCTGCTGGCACCCCTGATCTAGCCTCGCCCACTCCCGTTCCTACCTCGGCTGGTACTCCTGCCTCAGTGTAAAGTCCAGTCTTGCCTGCTCCAGCTGTCACACCCAACCCCGTGTTCCCCACACACGCATCTCCTCGCACGGCATCTCTGGCTGCCTCGTCTCAGCCCTCACCAGCTTCGGTCACATCTGTCCGTGAGCCTGAGGTGCGTCCTTTGACCTCAGGTTACTCCCGTGAGCCTGGTGGCCGTCTTCCACCACTGGATTCCGGAGCTCAGTGAGCGTCGGGCCCCGGACCCAGGCGCTCCTCTCGCAGCATCGTGAGTGGTGACCCCGGCACAAAGGCCCTAGGCGTGAGTGTCCGTACTGAGCTCACAGAGGTACATCCAGCGTGCCCCGTAGGGCACCACCTCGTCACTCGTGAGTTCCATATTGCTTGTGATGCAGCAGCTGATCTCGTGGCCGTCAGGCTCGGCACTGAGGCGTGTGCACTTGCTACGCAGAGTTCTCCCTCTATGGCACCCGGCCCCGGTACACTGAGGGAGGCTCTCTCATCACATGATGCTGACGCTTGGCGTGCTGCCTGCAAGGATGAGCTTCACGCTATCCGAGAGCACAGAGTCTACGAGCTTGTCGACCTTCTTCTTGGGAGGAAGGCTATTCAGGTCAAGTGGGTCTTTCGCAAGAAAGTGAAGCCGGATGGCTTATTGGAATGCTACAAGGCCCACTTGGTCGTCAAGGGGTACTCTGAGATTGAGGGAGTCGATTATACCGACACTTTTGCCCCTGTCGGCCGCATGACCTCAGCTCGAGCTCTGTTCGGTGTAGTTCCTCAGCATGATTGGGAACTGCACCAGGTGGATGTGAACAATGCGTTCCTCCATGGCTCTCTGGATGAGGAGACTTACGTGGCTGAGCCACCGGGCTTTGAGGATGGTAACAAGGTCTGGCCCTTGGGCAAGTCCTTGTACGGCCTCAAGTAGTCTCCGCGGTGTTGGAACTGGGAGATCACTGTCACTTTGACTCGTGCAGGATACGTACAAAGTGAGGCAGATCCCTCTCTCTTCATCCTACCGACACTCGAGCGGTTCACCGCCATCCTGGTCTATGTCGATGACCTTCTGATCGCGTCTCCGTCCCTGGAGGCCGTGAAGGAGGCCAAGGCTGTCCTGCAAACTGCCTACAGGATGAAGGACCTTGGTCCTGCATCGGTGTTTCTCGGTATGGAGATCGTGCGAGATCGCAGACATCGGACACTATTGTTGCATCAGGCCCAATACGCACGAGTCGTGGGGGAGCGCTTTAGCGATCTCCTTGGTGCAGTGCCCTCCGCTTCCACACCTCTCACACCCGATGGGCATGATNCTGGAGGCCGTGAAGGAGGCCAAGGCTGTCCTGCAAACTGCCTACAGGATGAAGGACCTTGGTCCTGCATCGGTGTTTCTCGGTATGGAGATCGTGCGAGATCGCAGACATCGGACACTATTGTTGCATCAGGCCCAATACGCACGAGTCGTGGGGGAGCGCTTTAGCGATCTCCTTGGTACAGTGCCCTCCGCTTCCACACCTCTCATACCCGATGGGCATGATGCCCTGAAGGTGGATGATCCTACACAGCTGGGGGAGACAGTGCACGTGACCTTGTACCTTCGTCTCATCGGATCTTTGATGAACCTGGCCACTACCACGCGTCCTGACATCGCGTTCGCCGTCAACCTCCTTGCTCAGTTTTCGTAGGCTCCACGTGCGAGAGCCCTTCATGCGGCTGTGTGAGTGGTGCGGTACGTGGTCTCCACGCCGTACCTCGGACTCTATTTTTGTCGACAGTGTTCGGTGGTCCTTGACGGCTACACTGACAGTGACTGGGCTTGGAGCCCAGATGGGCACAGCCGTACTGGCTACGTGTTTCTGCTCAGTGGTACCGCTCTGTCTTGGCAAAGCGGGAAGCAGGGCTGCATCGCACGTAGTTCGTCGGAGGTAGAGTACGTTGCTTTGGGCGAAGGGGCTGCTGAGGCAGTATGGCTGCAGCGCTTGTTTCTTGAGCTTGGGCAGCCAGTACCCGCCATTGTGCTGCGTTGCGACAACCAGAGTGCTCTCGCCATTGCGGAGAACTCCGGTGTCTTTCATGCTCGCACAGAGCACATTGCGGTTGAGCATCACTTTGTTCGTGATGTGGTGGAGCGACGCGTGGTCTCTGTCATGTGGGTTGGCATTGACATGCAGCAGCAGCAGCAGGAGCAACAGCAGCAGCAGTAGGAGCAGCAGCAGAAGCAGCAGCAGCGGCAGACGTAGCAGCGGCAGCAGATACAACAGCCGCACCAGTCGCTGCAGCAACAGTGGCTACAACAACAGCAGCAGCAGTCGCTACACAAGCAGCAGCAGCAGCAACAGCAGCGGCAGCAGCAGCAGCAGCAACCGCTGCAGCAGCAGCAGTAGCAACAACAGCAGCAGCAACAGCAGCGGCTTCCACTACAGCAGCAACAGCAGCAGCATCGACAGCAGTAGCGGTAGTAGCAGCAGCAGCCGCTGGAGCCCCAACAGCCCACTAGTGTTGTCGGCGACGACCCTGATCCCATCGTCGCTCTTCAGCACCAGCTCGCCGCCTTGACGCGGCAGCTTGCTGTGCTACAGCCACCAGCCTCCCAGCCTGCCACCAGTGTGCTGCCATCATTTGTCCCTCCAGGACACGCCAGCCCGGCTGTGTCATCTGCCACATATTCCCTAGCACAGCAGAAGACTCAGCGCCAGCGGCAAACAGTGACCTCCGTCCTTGGCCCCACTCTGGGTGCCGGCCGTAGGCAGAAGGACTTTGAGACGTCGCCGCCGCCGCTTCTGGCCGGCGAGCAGTTCCGGAGCTGGGAACTCAGCTTCCGGATCTGGGGCCAAGGTGAGGGTCTCTGGATGTACTACACCCTCCCTTATGACTCCACTCAGGCCGACCAGCGGTATGACGCTGGTCGCGCCGTTTGTGCCTTAGTCCCAGTCGCTCCTCCGGCGTCCCGCTTGGCCCTCGAGCCTTTCCTTGGCGACTTCACCACTGACATCCCTCCAGACCCTGCCGCCGCCTGGCACGTCCTCACCAGACCCCATCGCCTGTCCAGCGACGCTGAGATCAGTCGCCTGCTCCGGGAGTTCAACTCCCTACACATGGGGGAGACCGAGACGGTCACTGCCTACTGGCAGCGGGCAGAGGACATCCTTCGACGTCTCGGCACATCCGCTCCACCCCCTCTGTCCGCGCTTCTCACCATCAAGCGCGGCGCCACCAGCGCGTACGCGGACGTCTTCGTGCACTACCCCCAGGACGTCCTCTCCACCATGGCGGCCCAAGGCACCCTCATGCCCTGGGCGTACGAGCTCTTCCTCNCCCCATCGCCTGTCCAGCGACGCTGAGATCAGTCGCCTGCTCCGGGAGTTCAACTCCCTACACATGGGGGAGACCGAGACGGTCACTGCCTACTGGCAGCGGGCAGAGGACATCCTTCGACGTCTCGGCACATCCGCCCCACCCCCTCTGTCCGCGCTTCTCACCATCAAGCGCGGCGCCACCAGCGCGTACGCGGACGTCTTCGTGCACTACCCCCAGGACGTCCTCTCCACCATGGCGGCCCAAGGCACCCTCATGCCCTGGGCGTACGAGCTCTTCCTCTGTGTTGAGGAAGCTCGACAGGAGTCCCAGCTCCATCGCATGGAGGCACTTGCATCCCCTACCGTCGCCTCTCCTGCCGGTGCCTCCCTCCCCGTCGCTTTACCTGCCGTTACATCTGTGGCCGTCGCCTCCCCCGCCGCAGCTACCTCGTCGACGTCAAAAACGAAGAAGAAGCGCAAGAACAAGAAAGGCTAGGGTCCGTCGCAACAGCAGTAGCAGCAGTCGTCGACCGGATCCAGCGGTGGTGGCGCGGTCTGCCACAACTGCGGTCGGCCTGGACACGGGTGGTACACATGCCCCCTCTCGACGGACGAGGCCCGCGTCATCGCCACCCTGCGGCGCCAGCGGGAGCACCGTCTCACCTCTGTCGTCGTCGCTACTGCTGACACTCCGACCTCGTTCAGCAGCTCGGCCGCTCCGACAGTTTCGCCTGTCCTGCAGACGCCCCCGTAGCAGCAATACTACTCCCAGCCATCGGCGCTTCCGTTTCCTTCGCCGGCCCAGTCCTCATACCACCCGGGCTCCGACGCTGTGACTCCGTACTCGGCCTACACTCCCGGGTCATCCTCCCGTGAGCGTCAGCTCGAGCAGTACATCGCGCTCCAGCTTGGCCTGCCTCGCCCTCCTCCCTAGGGAAGTGCGAGTTGCGTCACTTCTTGCCCTCCTGCACAGCCCTGCATGACTGAGTCTGAGCTGCGGTCCTGTCCCGTCTCTTCATCTTTCTCGTCAGCTTCTGTGGTCTCTTCCACCCCACTCCTTGACGACATTGCGTGGCTTGACGATTGGCAGTTTCGTTTCGCGCCCCCTTCTACCGCGTTGGCGTCCCTTGCTTGCTGTCATGTGACCGTCAATGATCTGGCGACCCTTGTCCAGGACCCTGTTGAGACTTGGATCATCGACTCCGGGGCCACGCATCACATGACGGCCTCTCGCGAGGCTTTCAGTATGCTTGGCCCTGTCGCCGATGTCTCCGGTGTCCGAAAGGGCTCCGGACAGGTGTTACCGGTCCGTGGTGTTGGTGTGGTTCGTTTTCGTGGTCCTGCCGGTGACGTCTTTCTGATTGATGTTCTCTTCGGCCCTGGTCTCGAGCTCAGCCTCCTTTCTGTGACTGCCCTTGACCGCATGAGCATGGACGTTGTGCACTCGCGTGGTGTTGGCACTGTGTCGTTGCGTCCGTCTGGTCTTGTCATCCTGCATGCCACCGCCCGTGGCAACCTGTGGTATGTCCCTCGCCCCCTCCCTTCTTCTCCCGTCTTTGCCTCGTCTGCCACCATAGGCCATGTTTTTGTGACCAGTACGCTTTCTCCTCAGCACACCTGCCTCTTGCACCGCCGCCTTTGTCATGTCCATTCCGCCGCCATAGACAGCATGCTCCGCACCCAGCCGGCCAAGGGCCTTGACCCAGAGACCTTCCCTCTTCCGTGCCACACTGAGTGCATTGATTGCGCTCAGGGGAAGGTGCATCGATCCACGTACCCCTTGTCTTTCTCCCGTGCGTCCGCCCCACTCGACCTGGTCCACTCGGACGTCATGGGCCCTCTCCCCACCGTGTCGGTCGGGGAACACGGCCACTACGTCCTCATCCTCACAGACGACTATTCTCGCTACCGCTGGGTGTTCTGCCTTCGACAAAAGAGCGATGTTGCTCGGGCCGTTCAAGACTGGCTCGTCCTTGCCGAACGGGAGTGTGGCCGCCCTCTTCGCCGCTTTCGCTCTGATCGCGGCGGAGAGTACATGGGCGAGGCCACGGCCTTTCTCGCCTCCCGCGGCATCCACCATGAGACGTCTGCGCCCTACACACCCGCCCAGAACGGCGTCTCCGAGCGCTGGAACCGCACCATGGCCGACGCCGTCCGCACCATGCGCGTTGAGTCCGATCTGTCCGATGGCTTCTCTTCTGAGGCCATGGCCTACATGACCTGGGTATGGATTCGGATTCCCCACGGTCCTCTTCCCCGCCAGTCCACACCCTACCAGCACTGGTGCGGTCGGCGCACGGACCTCCGCCCTGCTCGCGTCTGGGGCTGCGTCGCCATTGTATGGCTGCCCGCCCCACAGCAGGGCGGCAAACTCGCCCCGCGCGGCCGCCCCTGCACCTTCCTCGCTGTGTCTCGTCAGTCTAAGGCCTGGCGGTTCTGGGACCCGTCTCGGCACTACATCGTCGAGTCCCGTGATGCCCTCTCTTTTTAGGACCTATTTCCCCGCGACCTCATCCGCTCCGGCTCATCCGTGTCCCTCCCGTCGCGTGGGGGAGTGGTGAGTCCGTCCTCCGTCCTGTCGCTTCTGGGTGACACAGTACTCCGTCCCTCCGGACCAGCAGCCCCAGTCACGTCCGCTGGCCCCTCCAGGCCAGCAGCGCCGGTTGCGTCCGCTGGCCCCTCCGGGCCAGTAGCCCCAGATGCGTCCGCTGGCCCCTCCGGGCCAGCAGCGCCGACCACGTGCGCTGGCCCCTCCGGGCCAGCAGCCCCAGTCGCGTCTACCTGCCCCTCCGGGCCAGCAACCCCAGTCGCGTCCGCTGGCCCCTCCGGGCCAGCAGCCCTAGTCGCGTCCGCTGGCCCCTCCGGGCCAGCAGCGCCGGTTGCGTCCGCAGGCCCCTCCGGACCAGCAGCCCCAGTCACGTCCGCTGGCCCCTCTGGGCCAGCAGCCCTAGTCGCGTCCGTTGGCCCCTCCGGGCCAGCAACGCCGGTCGCGTCCGCTGGCCCCTCCAGGCCAGTGGCCCCAATTGCGTCTGCTGGCCCCTCCGGGCCAGCAGCGCCGGTCGCGTCCGCTGGCTCCTCCGCGCCAGACGTCCCGTCCGCCTCCGTTGGCCCGTCAGACGCGGTGACATCTCCTGCCCGGTCGCGCTACACACGTGGCCCAGGCGACAGCCTCCGACCTCGGCCGATAGTGCAGACCGTCGCACCGCGTCCCGTGGCGCCTCAACCTCCTGTGGTTCCACGTGTCTCCTCCACTCCCTCGGTCGTGAGTGGGGACCCTGGCACGAAGGCTCTCGGCCTGACCACCTCGGCCATCATCTCCGACCTTCGCCCGGGCTCTGCACTGGGCTATGCCATGCTTCATCACGAGCATCGGCATGCTTTCATGGCTACACTCGCCCGCATCCCACCTGGAGCTCGTGATGCGCATGCCCTCTCCGTCCGGTCCACAGCACGCCCGGAGGACCCAGCCACCCTACGCGAGGCTCGGGCCTCTTCTGAGGCCGCACATTGGGATGCCGCCTGCGCTGAGGAACTTGCTGCTATCCGGCAGCACCACGTGTACGACCTCGTTGATCTCTCTCCAGGTCGAAAGGCCATTGGCGCCAAGTGGATCCTTCAGCGCAAGTGGAAGCCTGACGGGTCCTTGGACAAGTACAAGGCCCGCCTCACAGAAAGGGGTTTGCTCAGATCCCTCGAGTCGATTACGACCAGATCTTCGCCCATGTCGGTCGGTTCTCCACTAGCCGAGCGCTCTTCAGCCTGGTTGCCCAGCATGGGTGGGAGCTACATCAGATGGACGTGAGCAACGCATTCCTCCATGGCTCACTGGAGGGTGAGGAGCTCTACATGGTGCA
>SZWC01015259.1:0-23315 GCA_023375785.1 Penium margaritaceum
TATATCTATATCTATATCTATATCTATATCTATATCTATATCTATATCTATATCTATATCTATATCTATATCTATATCTATGTCTATGTCTATATCTATATCAATATCTATATCTATATCTATATCTGTGTGAGTAGCTATATCTATATCTATATCCATATCTATGTCTATATCTATATCTGTTTCTATATAAAAATCCATATCTATATCTACATATATATATCTTGATATATATATCTATATCTATATGTATATATATCTCATTTCACTACAATATCTATATGTTTTTCTATATGAATCCATGTATAGATATATAGATCAATAGAAATATCTATGTCTATATCTAAAACTATCATCATATGTTTATCCATATACAGATGTATATCCCTATCAATACCTACACTTATACTTAAATCTGGATCTACGTTCATGTTTATATTACTTTCTTAATGCAATTTGTATATAACAATATGTATATTCACATGTTTTTATCAAAATGTATATTGTTTACGAATGCAAACCATGGATCATGTTATTGGTATGGACTTTCAATCCTTTCATTAATTGTTAAGCTTTGGGCCCATTGAGATTGTTTCAATGGCTTTAGATTTTATTATTTTATATTTTTCTTTTTTTGTATCTTGTGCGTCGTCTTTTTGCAAATGTTCAAGTTTAGAAAGTGATTTGGTGTTGGTTTCCTCCCTCTTTTCTTATGTTTCAGATGATGTTTTTATTTATTGGACGGACGGATGTAAATAAGGAAAGAACAATCTTTGATTCTATTGAGCAACATGAATTTTCATATGTAACACTTAAAGTATAACCTAACTTGCTCAACCACATCCATCTACATCAATTCTGCAACAGTGTTTTGTCCATGCCATCAGCGTAATCCACTGGAAAAAGGGTCACATTTTCATCACTATTTGATAGTTCTACATTGTGGACAATTCAGGATAAAACAACTCTAAAAGCCATGGAGGGAGAGCTTCAAATCATTTTGTGAAGTTTGCTCCATCTTATCTCTTGGATCATTTGTTGGTCATTTTAGAAATGTCCAGTTTGTGTCATATTTTTTCAACAATGATATTTTTGTGTGATCCTTATAAAGATATAACTTAATTATATTACTAACATGTTTTCTTTTCTTGTTCTTGCAGAAATTACGTTCAACACCCAATATTGATGTTCAAACTTTCAATGTTCTCGTGTACATGAAGATTTGGGAACGAGGCATTTTGGATTCATGAGGGTTTGACGTGATTTCTGTGCTACATGCTCCAAGAAAACTTTGAAGCAGGTGGCATGATCCACATGTCCATCTTACAGGTATTGAATCATAACGGAACTAATATTACCTGCTTTTAATTCTAATTTAGGGCTGATTTTTCATACTACATTTCTTATTAAATATTGCAATTGTAGATTTAAGAAGAGCGAACCCAAGTTTGGATGAGAGCTTTAAGATAGAATTTTAGAAAAAAAGTGCAAACATGCTCAGGTCCGTTTGCAACAAGAATTATTGGTAGGTGAGCAAGTTGTCCCTTTGCATAAGAGGTCTCGCATTTGTAGTCTCTACCATACCATCGTTGCTTCACTTCAGTTTCTAACACTTCAAAATTATTACTGACCTCTCTCCTTTCTCTTGCCTCCTCACCTCAATCTCTCCTATTTCACTCTTTCCATGATAGTATGCTGCATGATTTATTTCTTTTATTAGGTTCTGCTATTGAGGCAAAGAAGGGCCAAACAGTAAAGATCAAAATGGCCCTAACATCGAAAACAAAATGCAGCATCGTTCATCTAGTGAATGTGTTAAATAAGCAAAAAAAACATTCGTAACATACATGCAACCATAAATCAGATGCTCTTTTTTTTTAATTTTAATTCTTTGCAACGAATCGACATTTCCATAAATATTGAAGTAGCAATTGGTAATTTGGCAAAGTAAAGAGTAAGCCCAAAGTGCAGCTGGTTTTGTGGACGTATCAAGCCTACAATTCTGACGGATGAAGTGCAATATAGGGATGATACTAGAGCGATACATTGTAGTTTTGTTATGCAATTTAGAGCGCATAAACATTTTATAATCAGAAATTGATGAGATTTTTATCTCAAATTAGAAATGCAGACATGTCTGAAGATAGTTTTCACATTATGAAACGGAGATTGTTGGATCTTTTTGTTTTTTTCTATTATGAAGTTCTTATGCACCTCATGAGGATACAACAACATGTTCATCGTATAATGAACTAATAGTCATGAGATTGATAACAGATGAGGGCAATTCGATACCATTCAACTCAGGTTTAGTTTTTATCTGATTTCAAACACCATAATTGAGCGTAATGCTCCTCTTCAAAGGGATAACCCTTTGAAGAGCAGAATTTTAAACTAGAAATGTGAAGTTTCAATAAAAAACGATGATAACTCAAGATCTTCTCTTATACAAGAATATAAATGAAAGTATATGAAAAATATACGAAAAACAATTATTATGTATAGGAATTATTTATTTCCTTTTTTGGGAAGGCCAATGTTCTTATACAAGTATAATGTGGCAAATATACATCACTATGTCCATTCTGAACTTGTTAATTTTGATGCGATTTCTAGAGCAAAGTGCTTATATTCTATCTATCAAAAAACAAGAATAAAAAATGGGTAGATGAGTAGGTATGAGTCATCACAAGGAATGGTTGGCCTTAAATGCTCAACCACTTAGGGTTTAGGGTTTAAGGTTTAGGTTAAGGGTTTAGGGTTTAAGGTTAAGGGTTTTGGTTTTGAAGTATTTCTTTTCACACAATCCACCAACGATTGTATCCTAAGAAGAAGAAAACGATTAGGAAATACCCTTCATTGCTTATGTCATAGGATGGACAGCAACAATACATCAGCTTTTTGTCCAACTGTCTACCAACCAATTAGTGGTGGGAAGAACACCTTGGTTGTAAAGTGTTTGTACATTTTAATGATAATCAACTTACCCCATTTTACTTATTCAGAATCAAACACTATTGTTTGGTCATTAAAAAAGGTAATGTCATGTTTTGTACTACAGTCATGGTATTCCATTCCCCCCATTTTTGGCTGAAATCAACCACAATTTGCAATGTAAAATGGTTCACTTGTCCAACTTAGTATGTAGAGGAGCATTAAGAGTGATTGCAGCACTAATATGATGCTTCCTTACACACAAACACAATGCAGACATGCACTGTGAGGACATGGTGTTTTCTGAGACGTTATTGCACATTACATTCACATTTTTCCTTATGTTGCAAAGTTTCTTTTCTGGGTGTAAGCTTCACACCAGGGAATGAATGCTGGACATTTTTGTTTTGGATCACCAACATCTTCATCCATGCTTGAGAAAACCATGATATAATGAATCTTGAAAGTGAAGCTTTGTGATGGAAATCTTATTCTATTTGTGGCTTTGGGGTTTTCAACCTTAGTGTTGTGAATTTCCGTCCTACCCCTTGCTGTTAGGAGCATTCTTTGTAAATTTTCTTGGTGAAAACAATTTTTGGGTCACAATCAAGTGCCACCATTCTCGAAGGAAAACTTAACTTCTGGGATTATGCCTACGTTGTATCTTAGAGGCATGATAAAAAAAGTCAATTTTACCCTCAATAAGAGATAAGAGACAAAGACCCCAAAAAACCGTATGCTTGTGATAAAGCCAACATGTGGCTTTAATATCCAATGTAGATTTGTTGGCTTAAAACCTTCCTAGTGGCGCCTGGGGCTTAGAAACTGACATGTTTCATGAATTAAGTGCCATTTCACAAGTGTGCACATTTCATTATCCTCAATTGTTGGATGCTTCAACATCCAAATCTCAAGTTGTAGATGTATATTTGGATACGGAAGACTGTGGATCACCTCATGCGTGGAGTGTTTCTTTGCATGATTCATCTTCCATCAATATGTAGATAAAGGGTAAAATTTGTCACGATGTGATTACAACCTCCCTTGTTTATTCTCAACCCATGCAACCTCCATCTCCATAAGCATAGGTTGCTAGTCGTTCATATTGACAGCTAGATTTTGATGTGGATTTTCTCATGTTAAAAGAAGAAAAAAGTAAATAATGTGGAAGCTTAAATCCGTGATAAAGAGCCATTTTTGTATGGCCATGAACAAATTCCATGACAAATTGAATGAGTTCCCTACTCCACGTACTACAGTATTGATCAAGTAGAAAGTAAACATTGAGATACATACGTGTCATTTTAATTAAATGCCATATCCTTGCCCCTCCCCATCAACTTAAGGTATCTAGGTGAGTTAAGAGCATGCCTGTGTCCATATGCCTTTCCAACATGTACTTGTTTATGTCGAAAACATTCTAAATTCCAAATTCACATCAAAATCTGGTGTCTTGTAGGATAGAATTATGTATCCACATTACAAGTGTTATGAACGAGATACCAATGCTATGACGAGTATTCTATGCCACGAATAAGTGATTTGAAAACACATCAATCCTTGTCATTACATGGCCAGGTTTATTGCCATTAATATGGCTTACCCATAACAATTCTCAAGCTTGATATGCGTCATGTGCAACTTTCCCAGTACATGGAGAGATAAGTGATGTACATAAAATAGAAAAATTCATTTCATGGCATTCATTAAGTTATGAAGGCTACTGATTGCATGTATCACATGTTACAAACTTTAAACCTCGTGGGCCATTAAGGTGCATGCGTCATTTTGTTGTTTTGAGGATCATGCATTTCACACCATTGCCATTCTCCATGATATCATTCATATATATTAAGCATTTTTGTGCATCATGTATGTAGTTTGACACTCGTAGTTGTGTATGTAATGTCGTGTCAATACGAATTGTGGTGGAGATTTTCTAATGTTTTATTGAATGCATCACAAGCCAGACCAAACATGCACTTCGGTTTATGTCAAGGATGCTCTGTGCATGAGTGAACCATTATGATTTACATGGGTGATGGGTGGAATTGAAATGAATGAGCGTCTTCACAAGTAAAATTCATGAATATTCAATAAAAAAGATGCATGTATGTCGGAATTCCTGCTCGAGACATTGGACCTAATGAAAACATCTTGGCTTTATAGTGAATTATGGCTAGATTATGCACACGATAGATTGAGATCCATTGGCCATGATTTGTTAGAAAACGTTTTTTTGCCCAATTGAAGTTAATGGTCGACTTGCCTAGAATGGCAATGATTTCTTCTTATGCTCAAAGTAATGTTTTCACACTATCAATCATTAACCCAACTTGACCTCTGCCTCTTGAAGATGATGGATTTAGGTAGTTCATGTAACGATGTTGGAACCATATGATCCTCTCACCATTTTGTATTATGACTCTTCTTCATCTGTGGTCATCAAGGCTTGAGGAGCGAGGATGAGGTTAGACTCCAAGTAAGCCTAAAAATACATTTTTGTGAAGTATTTATGATGGTATCCCCTTGATACATCGATTCATTTCCTCTCACATCCATCGTGCTTATCGGTAGCTAGTTCCTTTCACACCTATAGTTGCATAAGAAGTTTTCTAGATACATCCACAAATCTCTTTATAACTTGTCTTGGTTTAATGTATGTAACAGGAAACATTGTTTTGTTGAAAACAAGGAAATAAACTAGGGTCCATATAACAAATTTGCATAGCTGCGTACAACTCTCAATGCAAGCTTGTCAATACTAGCAAGTTGCAACAAGTATTGTAATGTCAAATTTACCCATATCATTATAAAATTTCTAACACTATTGGTTGAGTGATGGACTGTGGTCAATCATACTATTTTAATCCACTATGCAATGTGTGTATACGATACATGTTTTATGTAAGGTCCCAAAAAATTCAGCGGTGTGTACACTCTTTCTTCGGAACCATTGAACTAGTGACCAAACTGTGAACATTGGTGAAAACATTGTGTTTTCTTGAAGTTTCTTATGTATTAAATATATTTTCATTCTATCTTTGGACATGTAAAAAAGGGTACATCTTTCTGTAAATGATATGATAGGTACATTTGTCTCTTCTCATATATGTCGCAAACTAATCACAACACCGTGAAGTACGTTTTGACTTGATTCACCATATTCTGGACTATGCTCGATGTTTTGAAGCGTTTGCTTCTGTCATTTTCTCAATCTTGAAAGAACATCCTTGCTGGTCCCCTTCCATCCCCCACCAAATACATAGAGTGTATCCGAGGGGTGCATTTGGGGGTACATTGTGTAAATGCAAAGTGTTGGATCTTGTGTATTCCAATGTGCCCCCACCCCTCCCCTCAAATATGTTGTGTATAAGGGGAGTGTAACGTGGAGTGTATCGTGCATGTCTTTCAATATGAGTCATATGTACACTTTTTTTGTGCTCTATCTTAGTACATACGTTCATGGGCTTGATAAACCTTATATACATACTCTGATACACCACCCAAAACATACTTTTGACTTTGAGGGGGGGTGAGAGGGCTACTCATACCCCCCCTCCATATTGAGAGTGTCTTGGGTTGGTGTAGCGGATAGTGTCACGGATAGACACTCAAAAACACAACTTGTGATTTTTCAATAACCACAGTCTATACTCGTTCCATGATAGGATCCTTCCACCTAGTCACAAACCCCCGCCCCCAATGTACCTTGAGTGTATGTAGGGACTGAACCTGGGGATGTAGCATGGAAATGCAAATTTGTGGAAGTTCTCTATTCCAATGTTCCATCGTGCCCCCACAATCCGCCCACCCAAACACGTCAAGTGTATGAGGCGAGAGTAACGTGGATTGCCTCGGCCATTTTTATCAATACAATAGATGTGAAAGCTTCTGTGGTACTCTCTCTACATACAAAAGTTTACGAATTCAATACACCTCACATACACACTCTAATACACCGCCCCAATACAATTTCAACTTGACAAAAGGGAAGAGGGTTATCCATATCCCCCTTCATAAAGAGAGTGTATTTGGTTGGTGTAGCTGAGAGTGTCGCGGATGGACACTCAAGAATACACTCTTTGATATCCTCCGTCCATATTCATTCCATAAGAGGAACTCCACACTGAGTCACAAACCCCCAACCCAAAGAACCTCAAGTGTATCTAGGAAGTTTATCTGGAACTATATTGTGGGAATTCAAAGTTTAGGAACTTGTGTATTCCAATTTTTGAAACCCCACCCCCGCAATACAACTATGGATTTTGGTTGAAGTTCCAAGGGGTTCATGAGAACGAGTTTGAGAGTTTGCGATCACAAAATATTAAACCGCGTCCTTTGACAAGTTGAGCCATTGAGTTTGGGTGGTTGTAGTGTTAGAAAAAAGGAACTTTCAAGTCCCCGCTACCGCGGGGCCTTGCAGGTAAACACATAAAACTTCAAACCTCCCATGAAATGGATGGGTTTGCTTCAGGTTTGATGGAAAGAACTGTCATACACAAAATTGACTGTTCTTCTTGTTTTTTATTTTGACATTGATGATGCCAATGTCACAAGGGAGAGACTGTGCCCTAGAACTTAGAGAGGTTTGACTTTGAAAGTCAAGTCGCCTTGCCACTTCCTAGCATGCATTGTTGTTTTGTAAACTTGGATATGAGTGTATGTTTTGGAACCGAATACCGATAACATGAACACTTCACCAGTGGGCTTGGAAGGACATTAAATGAACTTTACAACAAAGGATGACACAAATAGGTTAAGTAGGATAAAACTAGCATAACACAATTAGTGCATCATCACAAAACAAGACACATTTGACAAGGGTATATCTAGAACTTATGTGTTGCTCATACATCAGAATTATTAGTATTTGAAAATAATTTGAATGAAATCAAACCTTGAAAAATTTTCAATCAAACCTTGAGGGTAATATACATTGAAGTATTCGTGTATTTAAGATTTACCCGTGACTTCAAGGGAGCATTCCTTTCAATGGTACATCTACTCTAGGAAACATCCTCCACATATGATCTTAATCAGTATAGTAGTTTATTACTGTGCTTTTGGGGCCAATGACCAAAAATGGAGTGATTCACTTGCTATACTCTTACCATTACCATATTGATGTACTTAAACATAGTATGCAATTGTTTTTGTCAAGCACGCCAGCCATGCATTAAAATCTGTGAGAATTCATAATGTTGTTCATCAAACTGACACGACTTGAGAATGTGTTAGGCAAAGAATCACGGCGGATTTTTTTTCTGAATGAGCTAGAGTATCTCAGGAAACGTTTTCAAGAAATTTAGTCATGTCAATTCTGTTTGAATTTTCATGACTCTTGTATTCATGTGCAAGCGAATATACCTCACGTTGTAACGAGATATGCTCCCATGGGTAAACCACCACTAGGAAAACAAGATGGTTCTATTCCAGTGCAAGGCAAGCAAATACATATCAGAATAGCTTTAAAAAATGGCAAAAAGGATGATTCTTGGGGGCTAAACAACAAGGCTTAAATCGTTGCTCCACATGGTTGGACATGGTAGTTCTAATTCAAACAAGGTAAGGAGGGTCAATCTTCAAACGCCTTTGCACAATACAAGCAAGCTGACAACATAGCCTCTCCTATCAGCATGCTGCCCACAATGTGTTTTTAGCTTTCTATTCACCAGGTGTCCTTACGTGTCCCACAATTTCCACCAACTTGGCTAGGACGGGAAGAATCAGTGACCCAATACGCACCCTTATGTTGTTTCATGTTCTACTAGACATTAGAACAGAATGTGTGTCATTAGCAGCATTTTCAACTCCGTTTTTACCCCAAGAAATAAGGCAAGATTAATGTATTCTTTTCTTTTCATTTTGAAAGAAAACTTGCTTATGATGCCAACTACACCTATCTTATTGTTGGCTATGCAAGAAGAGCTCCTTCCATTGTAGGCATTGCCCACAGGGCATATGCCTCCAAAAACATGAGCACAATCAAGTTTGTACCAAGTTGCCCTTGCCCCACTGGTGCGAGGGAAGCTTTTGCCTCCGTGGTTGTATTAGCAAGGGACCATGCTTTGTTAGTAGTGTTTGTACATTTTGAGAACAAACTACCACTAAGTTTGACAAAGCTAATGTAATTCGTTTTACAAAATGCACGGAAAACAAGGCACTTGTTTCTCACGAAGTCTTTGGATCTAATGAAAACATCAAGAACTTACATGTTTCTTTTTTCTATCCAATCCAAATCCTTATCGCTACTTGTAATGATAGTACGAAGCCTACGAGGTTTGCTTAAGTCATTTTACACACATCAACATAGCCGTTAAGCTCACATGTGACCTCGTGGAGGATTTACCGCATCATCATCGTCACTTCTAATGTTGGACGACACATTACTGCATCAACGGTTGGGACCATTGGGAGCACCACCTTCAGTGAAGCAGCACGTGCCGCGAGGTGCGTTACCAGCTAGAGCAAGAGAATGAAAGAGAGCACCAATTGTAGCTCTAGGAGCCAATTCCAGTCCCTTCAACTCCATAATATGAGTATCAACTATTCTGCACTTCTGTGAGCCACTTGGTCTTTGTACCAGTCTCGGACCCTGATACTGTTGCAGTTTCTTGGAGGTTCCCTTTGAAGACCCACTGACTCTAGGGGAAGTGTGCCAGCATGGAGTGGAGGGTGCGTGACATCCTAAAGGCCTCTCAGCCTAGAAGACGGTCAACACGTTAACACTCTTGCTTCAAAGCTGGACGCCTAGCAAGACTATGCACCTAGTTGAGTCCAAGCTCTCTCAGATTTTTTATTGCTAAGCTGTTCATAAGCTGTTGATGAGCTTGTGCATAGTGATGCTGTACTTTTTCTTTTTGTAATACAATTATAGTTTAGGCATTCAACTCTCAGCAGTTGTACACGCATTTCTTGGCACACCAAAGGTCTTGGCACAACAGCAAGGCCAACCAAGCCTTTCCTTGTCGTGCAAAATTCCAGCATGGTATTAGTGCGATCATGCTTGTGCCACTAGGAAGCGCAACTGCAACAGCAAAGTGTTAGTGGAAGAGTCTTCCTCATTGAGGCGGTAGCATGGAGCTCATTAGCTTGATAGCAAGAGCAGCTCATGCATACTACTTGAGTGACACATGTGCAGCAGTTGCAATATTGATGTGCAGATTTGGTAGCAGAGAATGCACATTTAAACCAGAGCTAGCTCTATTTCAACAAGAGCAGCAGATGCATCAATGGATGATGCAGCAATAACATCAACTACAATAGCAACTATAGTCAAAGCAGGGGCAACAATAGTCACAAGCATCTTCTGCCCAAGTGCTTCATGGAAGTCCTCCACCAGATCTGTGACTAGATTTCTACCAACTCGTCCAACCAGCACCTTTGCCGCAAGCATATGCATCTCACATAGTAGTGGCTATAGGATTGTTGCAAGGTCAGCCGTTTCAAGCTGTATCCATGCATCAATATTCTGGTCCTGTCCAACCGTTAGTAAGAGAAATAATCCCTTTCAAACATCGAGAAATCACAATGCGTGCAGCAGCAACATCCTTACAGCTGCACTGAATCAAATTCAACAAGTTGGACAGAAACTTACGACACTGGGCGCACAAGTTCAAACAGATCGCTCAGGTGCATTGCGAATGGCAGTTCTAAAAGAAGAAATTCTTGCCGCCACCATTAGGGTCATCACCATAAATGGTAGCAGAGTTCAACAACTTCACCAAGGCTGCATACATGGTGTTTGATAACCAACTCACACCTTGCATCCAACAGGAAATCAGGATGTTTAAGGGATTGAGCGAACCTGCTCATCATGTGTGGTCTAAACTGCTAAGGACCTACATGTCACGAGACTCTTACTTCAAGTCTCACCTCATTACAGAGCTTTCTTACATCAGCCTCAGCAAATTCTCAATCATTGAGGACTACATCAACAAAGCCAAGTCACTACGTGACCAGCTCATGATTACTAACGCTCCTGTTTTGGAGCCGGTCTTTGTTCTTCCTCTTCAACCAAATGACCGGAGATTCGGAGGAAGTGAGGCATTTGCTGAACTTCAAGGAGGAGGCTGAATTTATAGAGTTGTACGTGTGCAAGATGTTGTTGATAGAAGAGCGTGATCACATGCTTATAAAGGAAAAGTTACGTCTTCTTTCCTATCCAACATTCCCAACATCTTGCACTTCCCTCGTGTCCTAGTCAACATAAAAATATTCTGCCATGTACTCAACTCGTGAAACTGAGCAGAATCAAACATCTCCATCTACACCTTGTGAAAACTACAACGACAAGCATGTCAAGCCTCAGCTTGTGCAGAAGTGTAAGTACTGCAAGAAACCTGGACACATCAGGTTGTATTGTAGGAAGCAGCTGAGAGATAAGGATTGTGCAAGGAAGAGGAGAACGAGATGGAGACGTTAGAGGATTCGGATGGTGGAGATGAGGACAGTGATGAAGAAGATGAGGAGAATCACAAGAAGGTGACCCTTGGAGTGGAAAAAAAGTCGCTTGACTTCACAGGATCTGCATTCCATGTCCTGAAAGTTCAGCATAACGAGCGAGTCTCCAAGGAAAACGTGTTACCTAGACAATGGGTGCATGTCACACATTACATTTAAAAGATCATGCCTCAAACACCTTCAGGATAGTGAGAAAGGTTACATTTGTTTAGCAAACAATTGGCGTGTGCCCTGAAAGGCAGAGAGAAGGTGACACTGATGGAGAACAAGAGAGCTAAAGTGTACTTTGGCAACGTGCTGTTTATCCCTGAAATTGCTTTCAACCACCTATTTCTTAGAGAGTTGTTAAATCAGGGAGCGCACATTGTCAGCAATAGGAACCGGATCCCCCAGAGAAGTCGTGAATGTAAAACCTTTTCTGTACGGCACCTCTGCTCCAATGGCATGATAAGGCTCGACCAATGCCCAATGGCTTGAAAGAACCTCGTCTCTTTGTTTTGTATTATAAATAATCATGGAGAGCACGACTTTCTGGGATACACACAATATCGTCGCAACAGCCGACGCAATGGATTCATGTTATCCAAGTCGCACAAGAGCTTCTCAAAATCACCTGTGATCAATCTCAAGCTTGCCATTCGTGTATACTGTGTTTTGCTGTACAATGAGGTGACTTCGGGCCGTGCAACAAACAAGTGGAGCGCGCGAGCTACATCAGGAGTTCCTATAATAACTCTCACAGCTTCAAACTATAAGTCCAAGAATGATAGTGATTCCTTTGAGCATGGAAATGTTCTTGGTAGTGGGAAATACAGTTCTTACTTTGACTACAAGAAGAGGTCTGCCCACGACAAAATCGTGGACATCGCCACTTCCCTTTCTACGCCATTGTCAATTCTTGGCGTGGCGGTGATGTCATAGAGATATCGCACAAACATGAAAGAGGAGTGGTAGAGCAATGAGAAGCAAGAGTTTCTCCAAAACCTCTGACATCACGCTTTGGTAGCAGCTGCAGATGTTTATAGAAAAGAGGGGGAGCAAACACTTTCGTCGGTGCTTGCTTCACAAACATTTTCTAACCACTCCCGTTTTGCTTGGGTGCCGGGGATCGCATGCCAATGTCAAATTCTCATTCCCGATTGTGTGGAGTTTGAAGTTTGGAACGACATGATGTTGCTTTGGGGCGGCTGCAAAAATGGGGCTCGCTTTTGCTAGCGCTGGAAGCTGCGAGAGGAGCTCGCTTGCAATTGCAAGTGGCTCTTTTCTCTCCCTAATCAGGTGATGCAAAGTTCATTATTCAGTGTAATATCACACAGTAGCTCACATTACAGGACAAAAGCACCTAATCAGTGGTGCAAGAGGACGGCGAGCTCTTGCCGGCGAGATCTGTACGGCGAAGGACAGGCGGTGAACGAAGCAAAAACTGGCCTCATTTTCCATGAGTCTAAGCCCGTGGTTTCTTGATGTAAAGTCTCGCGAGTGAGAAGTTCATCCTCGTGCGGAATCAAAAAGCTTCAAACTACAGAGCCAAAAGTGGTTTTTTTGGGTTGTAGCAGAATTATTAGGGGGACACAACGAAGGGATCCAACACCGCAAATGCTCCACGAACAGCATCCGATGCCCTTTGTTACTACACCGCCAAGTAGGGAGCAAGCCAGAAGTTTCACAAGAAACAATCAGCAGTAAACTCCAAATAAATAGTTCCTTCACAGCTCAAACAAGGTCACTGATGGAGGGAGACATCGCATTGTAGTTTTCAAGTGAGGATGAATCTTTAGGTTCATTTGGAGGCACCCCTGGAGACCTTTTAAAGCTGGACATAGCTTCCTTTTAAAATAATCTCTCATGAAGGAGAGTCAAAGAGCGTGCTCTGGATTTGGATAAACTTCTTCAACACATTCAAGGGTAGACAATTGAGGGGGAGCACATCTCTTGATTTCCAAAGCATGAGATATATAAGGGCTGCATCCAAAACTCAGTGATGACTCAAGAAACAATGGGTTTCTTTGCCACAGAGCAAATTCAAGTGTGGTCATGTGCTTTTACCTTGACCATCGCACTTTATGAGGGGGTGTGTTGGAGTGAGGCAATAATTGTGCTAGATTTTGGCCTTTTCATGACACTATCGGTTTCACTTTTTGCAAGAGTCCATGTGAAGCGACAAACTTTACTGTGATTTGCTGATTATTTTCTTATGGGGATATTTCCACTATACAGGCAAAAATATTCCTGGTCTTTAAGTCCTCAAGGGCATATTTAAGCCCTAGAAGTGTACAAATGGGTTGATGTGTCCAAGAAAGGTGGGACTACCTTAGCCAATTCACTTGAGTGATTTTCAAGGTTTTACAACTTAGCAACTGCCTCGTACGAGGTAATATTGGAGAGTAGGAAGCCTTGGAGGTTTGCGTAAGTCATTTTACAGACATCATCAAAATTGCCTAGCTCACATGCAACCTCGTTGAGGCTTTAATACATCATCATCATCACTTCCACTGTTGGACGACACGTTACTATATCAACGGTTGGAACCGCCGGGAACGCCACCTTTAGTGAAGCAGCGTGGACTGCGAGGACCGCTTCCAGCTAGAGCAGTCGTATAAAAGGGAGCACCAATTGTGGCTCCACTAACCAATTCTACTATCTCCAGCTCTAATGTATCAATATCAACTATCTTTCATGTCTGCGAGCCACTTGGTCTCTATACCAGACTAAGACCGTGTCGTGCTGGAGTTTCCTGGAGGTTCCCTCTGAGGACCCATTGACCTTGGCTAAAGTTTTCCAACATGGAGGGGAGGTTGCATGACATCTTTAAGGCCCGCCAACCTGGAAGAAATTTGACACGCCAAGAATCTTGATAGAAGGCTGGAATCCTAGCAAAACATTGTGCCTAGTTGAGGCCAGGCTTTGTTAGGATTTTGTTCCTTAGCTATTCATAGGCTGTAGCTAAGCTTGTACATGGTATTGCTGTACTTTTTATTCTTCTAATACAGCAAGAGCTTCAACATTCAATTCTCAACAGTTGTGTGAGCATTGCTTGGTTAACCAAAGGTTATGGCGTGATAGCAAGGCCAAACAAGCCATTGCTGTTGTAGACATACGATTTCCTCCATTGAATGTTTGGTGCTTGTTTTTCTTGTGTTTGTTGGTCACAAGGTGTCAACATAGATTAGATACCATGTGAAAAAAGAATAAATTATTTTTGTTCAAAGCAAACTTTAACTCAAGGTTTGAAACAAATGTATGGTTAAAATAATGCATGAAAGATGTATACATCAGACATAGGAGGTTAGTGCATATTTCTTAAGTTAATTGGTTGACTTGATCACCTAGTTTGAAACCATACGTGTAGTTATAACAAGTGTTGTTGTAAAACTTGATAAGAATACCTAGTGCTCAAGGAATGTCTTGATTTAAGCTCAACCAAGGGTGAATGCCTTAAATTGTATCTCATAGGAGAATCTCTAGGAAAAGTTGTACTCTGTAGAATGTAAAAAGTCTAAGTGCTTAAGGCAACACTTAGGAAGCTAGGCAAAGTAACTTGTGGAAGCTTTAAACTTTGGAGTTTTTACAAGAGAGAAATTTCTGATGTGAATGTAGGCATAATTGAATGAGAGAACTGAATGTCATTATGTAAGTCCCCAAGGCCTCCTCATACTCTCTTATCAAGGGGTTGGAATGAGTTACATGTCTACCTGGGTTTGTACAAAACCACCAAGGGTAGCTTAAGGCTCACTTGGAAAATTTGAGGCCATCTGGAATCTGAAGGGTTAGTGGAAGCTCAAGGTTCAATGGTAGCAAAGGGCGGTATGGAGGTTGAGGATGAATTGATAGATGAAGGGTCACTTGATAGGTAAGTGGGGGCACGTGAGAAGAAATCTCTCATTCATGAATACATTAACCAATTTGCTTTTGGAAAATGCCCCAGTAAATTCTTTAGGCTTCTAGGAGACATTCTGAGGAGAATGTGGTGTAAACACTTGTGTTCCTCAAACGATTTTGTACACCCCACCTGGATTGGAGGATTATAATTTTGGTTTTCTCATCAACCCTTGTATCTTCCTCCTTTGGAAAGCATTAATGATCATCTCTTTTATTGTCCTATTGAAATTATCATTCTAAGAAAATGTTTCAAAATCTTATTAGGGTTGGCCTATTAAAAAAAACTACATAGATAGTCCTTTTATGTTCGAATACATTCAAAAGCTGTGAACTAATAAACTTCTTGATGTCTTATTTATGAAATATTTTGGTAGAAGTGGAAGACATATTTCTGAGAAATGGTTTCATTTCATGCCATGAGAATACAAGTTTAAGATGAATGATACATAATTGACACTTTTTTTGGATCGGTAGCAGGAAATGATGAGGATCAAATGCATGTGTTTGAAAGATTCTGATGTGAAGAACTTAAATGGGTGTATTTCAAGGGTCAGAGAGTTCAAAAATCAATGAAACATAAAGTGTCTCTCATGCACCCTGCAACGGCAGAAAAAGTTGAAAAGCCTAGTCCAATTGATGCTTGCTGGAGGAATGCATCGACGTTCGAGTAAGAAAATAAAGAGCATGGGGACATCATTCTCATGCGCAAATTGCGATAGAGCAATAGACCCTTTTTTTGTGAAATCCAAACCCCCTAGTTTAGTTTGTGCCTGTGAAAAACATAAAGCCCTAAATCGAAGTGGGCGGGTTGCATTTCGAAGAAATAACAAAGTGATCATAACTCCCTCCCAATGAAGCCAAACCACCCCTGTGGTTTTTTTTATTCATGTAAACCCATTTCTTCAACATCGAAGTTTAAATCAAATCCTCCATTGAACTCCATTTGGGGTTTTATTGTTTTGAATCAGTGCGAGCTCTTGCCACGCCTAGTGCTGGCCGGGCCCAATAGGTTCCCTTTCAACGCATGGGAAGACTCGAACTCCCCTTTAACTCTGGACAAACCGCGCCCCACTGTCATCACGAACCCTTCAGCGAAGGGGTTTGTGATACAAGCCGTGGGCGGCACAAGTCCTGCATCAATGATGCATGGATTGCAGCTTGGCAATGCCTTTTTGCCTTTTTCCTTGTTTTAGACGTGGTAAAAGCAGCATCCAATGGGTAGCTGGGGTATGTTTTGCTCAATGACAGGCATATGAGTTTTATTTCTGAAAAATGGGTAAATGCGTCTTCCGCCCGTTTTTCAACTTAGTACATATTAAAGAAACAAAGATGCAATGGCTCCTTCTCAATTCTATTGATAAAACGTGAACCCATCAATGATGTATTTCATTAATTTCTGTATACAAGACATCAGATTTTTGTGTAACATTCAACCTTGTAATCATCAAATCATCTCACACATATCAGTTAAGGAGAATTTTTCATGTTGAAAACATAATAGAATTGTTCTCTAGAAGATAATCCAATTTATTCTGACATGCTATAACTTTTCAAGAAAATGTAAGAGAAAATGTTTTCTTTAATGGATTATTCAGAAGTTGTGTAAATCAAAGGAAAATTGATACCTCAAATTGGAATGCAAAACAATTTATTTTTCAGCTTGTATTTTTTGTGCCTAGAATTTTCAAAGAGCCTTAACAACATGTTCAAAAGGTTCTTGAACATGTCTGCTACAGATGAAGAAATCACTAATCATGGAAATGTGCATAATCCATCATCAATATTTTATCATATTTGATATACATGTTAAAGTCACTTATCACTGATCATTGATGGTTTTTTTCCTCTACAAAACATGTACAGATGTTGCAAAACTCAATACTGATATATCCATCATAAGTGATTTTTGCACCTAAAAGGAGATTTTGTATATTTTTGTCACAATTGTATCATTAACAATTATAGGAAAAATGACTAACGATGGATCATTTGTGATGTTTTCCATAACCTGTAAAATGTTTCTTGAGAACATAAAATCCTCCATGGTTATCATTCAAAATGGCCAGCCAAAAGCACCAAATGTTTTTTTATCAGAACTATTGTAATACTTTATGTATAAACATAAATGAATACGTTGAGCAACACAATTAGGTTGCATTTGAAACACTATTGCTTTGCATGTTCCTTCACCATCAGTTATTATGTCGCAAATTTCCTTCAAAATAAATACCTTAACATCAAATTAATGTTATTCGAACAGTATACTAGAGGTTAGTATGCAAATTCTAAAATGAAACAAGTATATAAGCAAGAAGCAGATGTGTTAAATGTAAAATGCTCCATGCTTCATGTTAAAGTATTCATGAAATTGTGCTACAATCACCCCTTTGGGATGTTATCTTTTCATTGTTTACGTGACTCAAGACTTCTTTCAAGAATGAGGGTGATAGTTGATGTTAAAAAAACTGACTAAACGTATTTGACACATGCGTTAGAGATTTCATGTATTATATAACCAAATGGAGTGTATGCCTCAAAATTTCTCATTTTTTTCTCCTTTCTAAATCGTTAAACACTAAGAAAATATGAACCCAAACTTTCATGAACATCTTCTTTCAATGCTCAGTTTGAACATTTTTATTTCATGTATGAATCATTTTATTATTTTGCATCACTAGTGAGTATATGCCAGGTGGGGAATATGGCATTCCGCATCTAAATTGTCAATTATAGAAGAGTCATCCACAAAGTTTTGGTTATATGACATTACGACAGGGATGCACTTTGATGATCGCCTTTTTGGCATTAGGCTTTCAGAGTCGGGGAGCTTGCACTCACGTAGGAACAAAATGTGTCGTTATATATCACCATATGGCTGGTTTTGGGTCTGGAATGGATTCTTACCCTATCCACACAAGCATAAATTTGAACGGTAGGCTCTTTAACATTCTTTGTGAAGTAGCATGGACAAAACATCACTTCATGTATATTGAATGTGTACATAGGATGCCCATTATTACATCAATTACGCTACTTTGAATTAGCTCTTTGATCCAGAATGGAACGTCATAGGCAAACCTTTGAAATGGCCTTTGAAGGACAGACACTTTTCATTACTGTTCAAGTCCATTGCATTTGTTCGACAACAGTTTTGGGTGGAGAAAAATCAATATTAATTAGTATTTCTTAGATGGAATGCAAATGTATAAGGAGAATACAGAAATAAAAGATTTTGTGGAAGGTTAAAAAGTCAAAGTCTCAAGTTTCACGTCAAGATGTCAATTGTCTAAAGTGAAATGTTCAAACATGTCAACTCTTGAAATTCTACCACGTTAGTACATTAAATATTGGGAGAAAATGATGAAATGATTTTACATTTAATGATTCTATTGCTGAGAATCAATATGAGAGAATATGTCCTGAATTCATGAAAAAAAGACTAAATACATACCTCATTTTGAAGGTATGATCAAAATGGTGCCTCAAATTTAACATCGTGTCACTCTTACATAATCTCACTTCTTAGCAAGTGAAGCCCACCTTTTCCAAATCAATGTGCATGCTTGCACACACACTTTTTCTTGATCTTTGTGGACGTTTTGAAGAAGGGTGCCCTTGATGTGGGATGTAAAAATGTGATTTCTCCACCTCAAACTTGTAACATAGGGAAGGGAAAGAGCAAGCTATGAGTAGAGGGAGAGGATGGGTGAAAAGGGGGGATAGGGCGATTAAGAAAGTGGTAACGGCAGGTGAAAACGGGGCAGTGGGGCTTATAAAGAGGGGAAAGAACGGAAACAAGGAGGGGGGAAGTCTAAAATCTAGGAGAGGGGGACATGGAGGGAGAAGGACGGAAAGGAGGGTGACCAAGAAGAGATAAGAAGGTTCGTCAAAGGGATTGGGGAAAGGGCAGGAGGGAGGGAGATTAGGAAATAAAGAGTTTGGAGGGCAGATGTAAAAGATGATGGAGGGTAGGAGATTAGAAAAATATAAGTTTTGTGACGAAAAGAGGAGGGCATGTGAAGAAGACTCTGAAAGGATGGTAGTGAAGAAATGGGTTGACAGAAGGGAGTGGAGGGAGGAAGCAATAGATGTGGATGGCCAAGGAGTGAAGAGGAGGAAGATAGGGTGAAGGAGGGTGAGATCGAGGGAGATCGGGGAAAATAGGAGGGGTGAAGGGTGGAGATGTAGAAATGGTTGGAGGACATAGGAAAGGAGGTAGGGAAGGAGAAAAACTGGCTAGACTGAAGGGAGTGGGTTTGCGAAGGAATAGAAAGAAGGGTGGGGAAAAAGAAAAAGCAGTGAAAGTGGTTGAGTAGAGGGAGAGGATGGTCAAATAAAAATGTCGATGAGAGGGTTGAAGAGGAGGAGGAAAACTATGAGGGGTGACAATGAGAAAGGTGGGAATGAGTGAATACATGTGGGAGAGAAGAAGGGAAGGAGGAGGTTGGGAAGGGAGGGGAGGGAAGCATGATTAGGACAAAAGAAAAGGAGGGTGATGGGGCAAAGGAAGGGGAGAGGGTAATGGAGGAGGGGGGGAAGATGGAGAGGGCCGCATTTATGGAGGGGTGAATGGTGGAGGGATGGAAATGGCTGGTTGATATGGGGAGGAAGAGAATGGGAACAACACGAAGATACAAAGAAGGGGGTTGGCACAGGAGGATGGGCAAAGGGACTGTAGGGGTCAAAATGTATGGACAGGATGGGGTAGGGGAGAGCATAGTGCATATTCATATGAAATTTTCATTTGTATATGCATTGTGGACATGCATATGAATGTTGTTATTGATTCATCATAGTATACATGCATGCTTAGTTTGCATTCTTATATGCATGGACAAATCGCATAGTGCAAACATGTTAGAGTGATTAGAAGAGAGGGAGAGGAAGGTAGTAGAGGGTGAGCAGTGTGCATGTGCATGTGCACAACTCACATGCAATGGTCCTGTATATGTATTGCGTGCACATGCTATGTGAATACGCATGCCTTGTGCATATGCATATGAATATGCATATGGATTCACACTATGTGAAAACCTAGTAAAACATGGGGAATTGATCATTGGAATTGATGGGAGTTTTATGAAAACAGGTGGTGACAGCGGAGTAGTGTTGATGGAGACCAACTTGGATGCCAACAAACACATTGTGCCCTCATAAGAGCATGTATGCAAAGTGAGGATCGGTAAAATTTGACCTGATTTGTGAAGAAACTAGATGAGACATTTGGGTTCTTACAAAACTAGATTTTGTGATTGTGTGAGACTAGCACGCCAACACCATTCATGTTATTTGAAATGCAAAACCGATATTGAAACACGTGAATAAGGGTTTCATTGAGGTAACATAGAAGTTACTTCAAATTATCGTGTATGCACAAACCATCAATGAGGGAGAGGTTGATGTAAAGGAGGTGGAGGGAGTTATTTTGTATGTTCCTGAGTCCGTCCTTTCATGTGGCCCACTAGCACATGAGAATATTGCAATGTAAAATTTGAGGGGAATGTATTTCCACCCCTTTGTTACAGTCATGTCACGTATAAAATTGAAGATAGCTTACAATTTATATTGAGGGGGAACACACATTTTTATATTTTCCATTACTTTGTAATGGTGTGTGAATACAGACAAGAAGGGCGTATGATAAGATTTTTTCCCAAAATTTGTGAGATATTTACAAACAAAATTGAAGTTGGTGTCTTACTTGTCAAACGTGGTGGGATTGGGTTGTTCCGTAGTCATTGTTTGGAAGGAGCATGGTTGAAACACCTAATCATGGACTTTGAAGAAATGATTGGGAAATGCAATGTGCAATGAGAAGATTAATCTTTTGCGTTCACATTTCAACCTACCTCTTGCATGTGAATCGAAAGAAGGTCACACATGTATATCATCTGACATACCTCACCCATCGGTGCCCCCGGTTGGTTGTGGGCAAAGGTGTACGATTTTGGTGATAGAACACATTCTAGTAACAAAAATCTTTGTTTTTTCCCTCCTTTTTCATGCCTTGTTCATTATGAATTTTGTCTTCTGAATGTAGAGTTGACCATGTATCCCATACTTGACCATTTTGAAAAATAACAGGCTTTCTCTTGTCCTGTTTGGAACTCATGATCCTTAGCTTCAACATCAAATTCTTCACATAAGGTGATTAAGCACATTGCATTTGAAACTAAAATCAATTTTTTTAAATGAGGTAGATTTTATTCCCATATTCCTTGCTTCAAAGGGCATTTCCTGGTGGAAACCTAGCACATAGATCCTTTTCTTTCAAACCAGTGGTTTTCCTTTTTTATCAAATAGAGTTATCCACACATATACGTAGATCCATAGATTTTATTGATTTTACACAAGGTAAAAGATACGTATGGAAAAAGGCATGTGTACGTCTGGATTATGAAACAAAAAACTGTCTACATTCATACATACTAATAACTATGCATTAAAATATTCATGTTTATAAATGTATCCATTTTTGGATACGATATCAATTCACTCACCTAACTAAATAAAAGTCTCTTGGTATTGCCGTGTAAGCTCAAAGACTTCCATGTGTACATGTTTCTTCCACATGGTATCCTGATTTTTAAGAGCATGTTTCTGATTTTCCACAGATAAAACGAAGACCGACACTGGGCAGTGTTGAAATGGCGACCGGTCTGTCTTGATCGATTGTGCAATGCTCATTTATCGTTCTGTTGGTCGCCGTGGACTGCATCTCCTGCCGGTCGAATGTTTCTAATGGCAGCTTCGTTCCTGCACTAGTTGTCGGTTCACGCAGTTGCCGATGGCGACTGCTTTGTCCTCTAGCGGAATGGACATCGAAGAGCGAGAGCGATGGAGGATTGACTGAGCAGGCCATGTTTCTTGGCGCGGCTGGTAACATCGCTCGCGACGGCGTCGTGAAGGACGCGTACCATGTCCTCGCATCAAAGGACCTACCGTCTAAGATGAACATACATTATACTAAGAACTTCGTTCGGACGTGTCCACAGCCGTCGCCAAAAAATATCACTCTCTTATTGGTTCAAGGAAATCGTCGTAAAAAAATGGACGTTTTTCATTGGCTTTTTCATTGAGACACAGCTGTCAGGGACGTCGAGTTCGGCCCTTCTTCACGACGGTCCATGACTGCTGTGTACCGGAGGGCTAGCGTTGCGCTTTTGTGGTGGCCCAGTCCGAATAGCTGGTGGCAAGCTGACTCGCAACGGATTACGCCATATTGAATCAGAAAGGGAGGCTCCTACCTGAAACCAATGAAAATCGTCTATTCTTTAACGACGATATCCTTGAACCAATAAGGGAGCGAGACTTTTTGGCGACGGCTGTGGACACGTCCGAACGAAGTTCTTAGTAAAATGAATGTTCATCTCAGACGGTGGGTCTTTTGATGCGAGAACATGGTACGCGTCCTCCACGACGCCGTCGCGAGCGATGATACCAGCCGCGCCATCTCTCACACCTTCCCAGCCGTGGCCAACCCGTGCGGGATGGTGCATGCTCAGGCAGCCCCTCAGAAGCGCGCTGTGAGAAGCGTGCATGCGACGACTTGACGAACATTCTGTCGTATTGGCCTGACGTGCGTCGACCCGGGTGGATATCCGGCGGTCAACACCCTCATTCCCTCGGCGTATGGTCAAACTTTGGAGCTTTACAGGCCACGGCTGGCAAGGGGTGGGTGGGAATGGGAGTCCCGCCCGCTCTTTTGCTGACATCATCATTCGTGCTTCGCGGTAGTTTCGTAGCCCAAAAGTGGGTGAAACGGAGCCCACTCACCCACTTTTTCATCGCACTCGCGCATCGTTGTCCGTTTCGCAAGACGACAAGAAAATGGGTTTCGCAACATTTCGCACAAATGGACATCCATTCGCAACCATAGCTACATTGAGAAGGACTTGACGGGACTCGGAGGCTGTCCACTTCAACCGGGAGGCAACGAAATTTGAAGAAGGCTTCATTGTCCGCTATATGAGAAGGCCTACCTTGACGTCGTTTGCGCGCCAAACCCCACCATCGCGCAAAGTCACACGCACTCG
>SZWC01015260.1:3988-39126 GCA_023375785.1 Penium margaritaceum
CTCTCTCTCTCTCTCTCTCTGTGTGTCATCACACACACCAAAGCACAGCTCACCAAGTACTACAACATAACGGATTTGGATGAAGCACGCATTGTCTTGGGCATGACCATCACTAGAGACAGAGCTACACGTACACTCAATCTGCACCAAGGGAAATTCATATCACATCTCACTGTTCCCTTTCCTCATCTCGTACAATATTTGCCACGCCAGCACATACCCATGTGCCCTGGTGTTTATACCCATCTGCTCGATGTACATACACATACTATGGACCAGACTGTGATCCCACTCTGTACCGACAGATCATCGGTGGTCTATCATATTCGGCATCCTCGATATCTCATGTACATTCAATGTGTTGGCCCAGATGAGTCAGCAACCATGCAGCACTCATCAAAATTTCTTACTGAAACTGCTTCGCTCTGTTCTGGACACTGCTGAGCTTTGGCCTTGTCTTTGCCCCCACCTCAAATCCATTACTGGATGGTTTTTGCAAGAGTGATTATGTGTATGACAGGGGAGCTCAAAGTGCTTGAGGTTATGTCTTTTGTGTGTGGGACACAATAGTGTCATGACGTAGCACAAAGCAATCGCATGTGACTCAAAGTGTGGCAGAAGCAAAGTACATGGCACTGAGTGAAGCGGCTTGCGATGGGATTTGGTTAGGACGGTTGCTTGAGGAATTGGGTGTGCATGTATCACTGTACCGCAACATACTAACAGCTCAGCATCATACTGTATTACAGCAATGATGATGGTGTGTTGCATCCACGCACAGAGCACATAAATGTAGAACACCGCTTTGTTTGCGAAGCAGTTGAAACAGGAGCAGTGCAAGTGTGCTCTATGAAGGGTGCTGACCAGCTTGCCCATTTCCTAACCAAAGCTCTTCCATCTTCCTCACTTCATCAAGAACTTCAACGACGTGGTAGCACACCTGCCACACTCATGTCCAAGGGAGTGTGTTCATTCTCTCTCGTACATACTTCGCTCTGTTGTGGCCATGAGTATGCAGAGAATGATGGCAAAGAGAGTGGAGGCAACTCATAGTGATTGCATGCGCCACGAGTTGTCTAGCGATACCCGCCTCTTGGCTTCACCCACGTGCCCATCTCCCTCTTAGCAGCATAATCCCTTATTAGTATGGCAGCCAGGGAATGTGTCATTGTTCAGTGTACACTGACCAACATTTATCCTCTTTACTTGCTTAAGCTCCTCTGCTTCATTGACTATCACACCTAGATTAGTCTGACACAAACGGAAACTAGGAGAAGATCTGTTTTTGGGCTTCGATAGGCGTTTGCTCTCAAGGATTGTAAGTGCACCGGCTAGACTCACCCGTAGGATCTCCTTTTTTTTCTCTATGCTAGGCCAACGGGTGAGCACCATAGCCGCCCATGAAAAAAAATCCTAACTTGCTGATTTCTTAGTCAAATCAAATGAGCTTAGTTGCATTTGAATCGTGACGCTCATCACACTAGAGAATACGATGACAGAAGAAGGGGACACACATAAGAAGCGCAGTAAGAAGGTGCTTGTTTTTCTAGTGTTGGTGCGAGCTCCAATGTAGTGCACACACATTCAAAGATGTACAAAGGACACAAAGGCCTAGAAGAAACTGTGTACCATCTTCAAGTGCTGCAACCTTGCTAACCAGCTCTTTGTCTTTAAGAGGCTCGTCATCCTCCAACCCAATGAAAGAAATGACATCGTGGAGATCCGGTAGCAGATCGAGTCCCTTACTACCGAGTGTGTAGCCATTGGGTGGAAGACTAACCCTCATCTACAAGCCATGATTGTCCTCCAGGCCATGCCAAACAGTTGCAACCCCATGATCGCTGTCGTTGGTGGATGGGCCACTGATGAGTTGAGATACTTGAATGTTTTTACCTACATCAACAATGTATAGATGTAGCATGTTGGGAGAGGGAGTGGGACAACATCAAGTTCACCTATGCCATCCGCCCTCAAGTCCAAAGGGAGGCAAGAAGGGAAAGGGTGCCAATCAGGACACCAAGAAAGGTGAAAAGAAGGAAGAGTGTCACGTCTATGGAAAAGAAGGCCACTTCACATGCAACAGTCCCAACAAGAAGTCAGACCAGCCAGGGGAGGCTAGAAATAAGGACGATCATACAATAATGATGCAAGAGTCTAAAAATTTGACTAATTTGGGAATCACTGTGATCGAATTCGGATCGGGCCGTCATATGCAATGCAAGTGGGTGGCACTATTTACCAACGATGTCTCGGTGTGGTGTATGACCGTGCCCAATAGTGAAACAAATGTTGGCCACATGTGAAGGAAACATTCACATGGAGGTGGATGTAGATAGAGAGGTTGTCACGAGCACAATTCACGCCGTACTCTACATGCCCAACTTTGGGACAAATCTGTTGTCAGTGAGCCACCTTACAGACAAGGGGTTCGAGGTGCTCTTGAACAAGAGAAATGCCATCATCCGGACAAAGGGGGATGGTGACATGATTGCATGTAGAAAGTTAGAGGATGAGTTGTTCTTACTTTGTGCAAATATTCTTACAATTCTGGTAGGGTCCAATTTTGACCACCTTACAAAGAAGGACGATGAGGATCTAGACCTGTGGCTCCACCGCATGTGGCACCACATTGCCCCCTCAACCATGAGGGGCAAGGCAAAGAATGGAGTGGTGCGGAGCCTTGAGATCAGAGTCTTGACGCAGCCAAGAATACGGTGTGAGAGCCATACATGGCCAGCAAGGAGACACGTCAGTCATTAGATGGGAAAAAAGGCATGCGCACCAGCAAAGTTGGGGGTCCTTGGATTTGTCTCAAGGGTACCATCAAATTCGCGTCACGGAAGATGATGTGCCCAAAACCGCATTTTGAACGCACATGGGACGCTATTAGTTCCGACTGTTATGCTTCGGGATCATAAACGCCCCGGCAACCTTTCAAGGAGAAATGAACCGAATGTTCGCCAAGCTACTCGATGAGTTTGTCTTCGTTTACCTGGATGACATCCTTGTTTTCTCCAAATCAATAGAAGAGCACATAGAACATCTGCGAAAAGTCCTCACAATCCTTCGGAAACAAAAAAAACTATGAGAAAGTGAGCGAGTGCAAGTTTGCACAAGATGAGCTTGAATACCTTGTACACATCGTCGACAAGGACGGCATCCGTGTCAACCCACGACAGGTCCAAGCTGTTGAAGATTGGCCACACCCAGAAAATTTTGGGCAGATTTGGTCTTTCTTTGGCCTTGCAAAATACTTACGATGGTTCATGCAAGGGTGCTGGACCCTGGTAGCACCGCTAACCAAGCTCACGCAAAAAAACATCCACTGGGAATGGACATCTGATTGCAAGAACCCTGTTATCTAAGTCAAAGACCTTCTATCTACAGTGCCCATCCTAGCTCTTTCGGATCCATTGTAACTGTGGGAGGTTCGATGCATTGGTAGTAGAACTCGGAGCCATCCTCATGCAGAACGGTCACCCAGTTGTATATGAGAGCCGGAAGCTCATCCTCGTGGAAACACGGTATATGACTAGGGATCAAGAGCTCCTTGCGATAGTACACGCTTTCAAGATGTGGTATTGCTACCTTGAGGGTGCTCAATGGGGTGTGACGGTTGTGATTAACCATCACCCATTGGTATCCTTCCAAACGTAACCGAACCTATCAAGATAACAGGCGCGCTGGAACGAATACCTGAGCCGATTCTCGTTCACATGGCAATATCGGCCAGGACGCATCAATGTGGCCGATCCGCTAAGCCACCAGCTTGTAGAAATTCAAGGAACCACCATATAAACACTAGAGCCCCCTGCATCTCAGTGGCAACCATCGCAAGAGACAATCCACTACAACGGTTTTGTCGACAAAATCTGGATGGGATACTGAGTGGATTCTTGGTTTCAAGACTCTTGAAATCTAGACAAGTACGGATTGGTGGAGGCCGCCGGAAGATTTTGGCACGGTGAACAAGTTGTTGTGTCGGACTCGGGAGACCTTTGAGCGAAGGTTATCTCCTAGTTCCACGACCCCCCGGTCGTAGGTCATGTGGGACCTCGAAAGACCGGACAGGAAATCTCGGACCATTATTGGTGGCCACGATGGAGTGTCCATGTTCGTAAGCATTGCATGACATGCGACCCATGTCTTTGGAATAAGGCTAGTAACAAGAAGCCTGCTAGACTCCTCCAATAGCTTCACATTCCTGGGACTCCATGGGAGTGCGTCAGCATGGATTTCATTACTGGTCTTCCCGACACGGCCCGTGGCCACGATGAAAAACTAGTGGTTGTGGATCTTCTGAAAAAGATGACACAGTTCATTCCTACAACCACTGATGTGAACGCAGAGGAAACCGCTCGTCTCTTCTTTTAGGGTGTCGTAAAATACCATGGCTTGCCATTGCACATTATCTCCGATCAAGATCGAAATTTTGCCACTAAGTTCAAGCAAAAGATGCATGACTATCTTGGCAACGAATCGTAAATATTGATAGCGTTTCACTCTCAAGCTGTCACACAAATAGAGCGCATGAAGCGTACTCTGGAGCAAATACTCCGCATGTACGTGGACCCTACCTTGAATGACTGGGAAAAAATCCTAGCACCGGCAGAGTTTGCAGTATACAACTTGGTGAACAAGTCTATACAGTTCACACCGTTGAACAGCGGTCGGCATTCAGTGGTGTCCTCTTCATTAGTGAAGAGTGAGAGTAGAGAAAGACAGATTCCTTCTCCTCAAGCCTTTGCCAAGCGCATAGACTCCTTGTTACAGGAGGCAAAGGGTCACCTTCAATCTGCTCGACAACGACAAAAGGCATATGCCGACAAAAGTCGCCATGAGGTCTCGTTTGACATCGGTGACAAAGTGCTGCTTAGCACGAAGAATCTTGGGCTAAAGTCGTCAAGGGCGCAAAAACGTCTACCGAAGTGGATTGGACCGTTTCCCATCGTCGCACGCATCGGGCCAGTGGCATACTGATTGTTGTTTCCGCCGAGTATGAAGATACATCACGTATTTCATATGAGCCTGTTGGCTCCATACACGGCAGAGGGAACCGTTCATCCACCACCGGCAGTCCTTCCTGCCGATGGCCAATATGAGGTTCTCCTCCTATTCCATCACCGAGATCGCACTCTCCGGTTGCGGGTTGTTACGGAATGCCTCGTTCATTGGGCCAGGTGTGGACCTAAACATGACTCTTGGAAGCCCGAATCTTGGTTACCCACACGGGTGGTCAACGAGTATTGCAGCCAGCTGGCAGCTCGCACACATCAACGCATGTCAAGGGCCATCACCTAAATGCAAAAATTGAACAACATTCTCGCAGGGAGGCATTCATAGACCACGACCATAGGAGGTTAGGGACGCCCAACATGGTTGTCGCACGGATGCTTCAGCCTAAATGGGGGAGGCCGCTAGCCGTGTAGACCGACAAGATCCAGCTTAGGTCCAAGTGCTATGCACATGTTTATGTTTAGCTGGTGATTGAAATTATTGATTTTCTTTGACAAAGTTGATGACTCACTAATCGACAATCCCGCTTGTTGTTCATGAACCGAGACGTTTCATAGTAAATTGGGAGGAATGTAGCGGGAGGGCCAGTTCAGCCCTCCCTCCTCGCTCAAGCAAAGGGTGGTTGCGCACCACCCCTTAAGTTAGCGAAGGCTGGCCGACGTCCAACATTTTGTCGGACGCCGGCCAGCTCACTGCTGGCTAGCTGGACGGCCGATGGCCGGCCAAGTGACCGGCCGGCCACCAGCCGGCCTGCCACCAGTCGTCGATCGCGGCCTCAGCCCGATCAGCGGCTGAGGGGCCGCGAGGGTCTCTAGGACGAAGCCTCGTGGCCTCGTGCCCTTGCCCCCCCCCCTTGTCCTCCTTGCAAGCGAGCGAGCAAGGATGAGGGATAGGGGGAGCAAGGATGAGAGCAAGAAGGGAGGGGAGCGCACGAGAAAAGTCGACTCCAAACCGCCGATCGTGCCTCGCATGCGACAATTTTACACCGACGCGTCAAGAACAAAACTCGAATTCGTTTAGGACAAACTACGGGTTTCAAAACAGGAAAAACTCATGCGAACTCACGAGTTTGAGGTAATACCCCCTTGTTTTGGACCGAAAACAAGGGGGTAAGGTAAAAACAGAAATGGGCCTCCAGAGACATGAGTTATTCAAGTCTCCGTGCATGGGGGAAAACCCTTGAAGTGAGCTCTGGACGCCATTTTGCGAACTCTAACGACAAGTACAAGAGTTGAAGGTTCCGACCTGTTACAATCATGAACTACATGTATACGTATGTTTCAACGTGGGCCAGACAAAAATGAACAAGAAATAAGTAAGCATCCATTTTATTTGCATCCAAGCACAATGTTGACATTATGCATGGCCGTTCATCCTCATAGTTTGATGATATGACCATGAGGGGAGTATAACAGACCTATTCAGATTTTTTTTCACGCATCTCTGATGCAAACACCATGTAAGAACCCTCAAAAACCTAGAAACAAGGTCAAGATTTGGCAATGGGAAATTGAGAGCGATATGAGATCTAGACTCCTAAAGTGCTAATCGATACGAGACCAAGACAGTCTCGTTCGTACAGTACGGTATGAGCCTGTTGGTTTTTCCGCGTCTTTCATTGTACTCTGTTGTGTCCTCTCAACTTTTGTACATCAGCGTGCAAATGACTGACGGCAAGACTTGACGTTGATGGAATGTCGTCCGGTGGAGCCGACGCACGCTGAGGCCTGCACGCAGTTCGCTGGAGCCTCCTCCCTGCGTCAACGTACACAGCTCTATCGGTAGGCCTCCTTGGCGGCCAAGCCGCTGGCGGTCAGTGCCACCGCCGTGGCTGTCTGCATGCATGCTGGATCTGACTGTGCCAATGTGTCTGTAGCGTCGTGCTTTGCGTAGGGTCCATGTTTCTAGTTGCGTAGCAATGTTTAGCACAATGGACCTTCGTAGGCATTGCCTGGGTTCGGGCAGCCATAACTCTTTGCTACTGTTTTTCTAACTGTTTCTGACCACACAAATGCGTTTGCAGCATTGGTATTATGGTATAGTCCAGTTTTCAGGCAAAACGGACGACGCCCGTCTGAAAAGGCTCACCAACAAAACCCTGCCTGCCAGAAATTAGATCTAGGACTTTTTTCTGATTAGCTGGTTAGCTGAGTAACAAGCCCTACAGAGGTGGGGGGGAGCTAGAACTTGGAGGGGTCTCCCATTGTTGCTCATTCTTCATTCCTAATCAGTTACTTCCAGTTTTCAGCTGCTTTTTGGTGCTAACACTGGCGCGCGTACTTCTGAGTTACAAACCCACACCATCCAGACTCGGACTCTAGAGCAGCTGACTGAAGGGGCAGCAGACTAAGCAAGGAGCGTGGAAGCCAGCACGTTGCATCATCAACACTACTACCCCAACCTGGTGCCTAGAATTTCCAGCTTGGTATCAGAGCCAGAGCGTAGCAACAGTAGCAATAGACTGGCGTACAGGTTCAAGACAACACCGGCAGATCCCCATACGCGCCAATGTAGGGAAAAGGCTGCCGGATTTCTTCCGGCAGTCTTGACCAGCCTGGTGGCGGCGTCAGAATTTTCCCCACGGCCACTGAGCCAGGGAAAATGCTGCCAAGATGTTTCGACAGCACTGACCCCCACGCGTGATGCGAGGAGGTGAGCAACCAGCAACGTCAGGCATCATGACAATGACACACGTCGACCAAGTGTGATCGTGTTGAAAGCAGCAACAGCTGCAGTAGCTTGCAGCAGCAGCAAGTACTAGCAGCAGCAGCCAGCAGAAACTGTGCTCAGCAGCAGCAGCCGGCAGCAGTAGCAGCTCGTGATAGCTTGCAGCAGCAGCAGCCTGTAGCAGCTTGCAACAACAGCAGGGCGTAGCAACAACAGCAGCCGGCGGGAGCAGCAGCAGCAGCCAGCAGCGAATAGCAGTAGGATCAGCGAGCTGTAGCCAGCAGTAGCCTGTAGCAAGCAGCAGCAACAACTGCAGCAGCAGCCAGCCGCAGCCCTCTGCAGCAACAGCTACAGCTCGCAACAGCAGCAGCTACAGCTGCAGCTGCTCGCAGCCCGCTGCCTGTAGTGAGCTGCGCACTGCAAGCAGTGGGCTTGCTGCTCGCAGCCCGTAGGAAGCAACGGGCAGCAAGCAGCGAGCTCGCTGCTCCATGCTCATGGCTCGCAGCGAGGAGCGAGCTCGGTGTTCAACCAAGTAGGAAAGAAAGAAAAAAACAAGGTAAAAAGAACAAAAAACAAACTGAAAAAAAGTATCCCCCATCCCACATGTGTTTTTTGCAGCAACTGCTGCTGCCATCACGGCCCTTGCAGCCGCCAAAGTAGTCGCAGTAGTGCGCAGCAGCCTAGCAGCAGTAGTAGCAGTAGCAACGGCTGCTGCAGCCACAATCCCAAAAGTAGCAACAGCAACCGCAGCAACGTCAGAAACAGTAGCAACAGCTGCTGCTGCAGTAGCAAACTAGCAGCAACAGGAGCAGCAGCAGCAGCGGTAGTAGCAATAGCAGCAACAGCGGCCACGTCAACACTAGATGACATCCTATGGCGGACACAGCAGCAGCTTCAGCAACTGCCATTGCTGACGTCAGGAAAATTTCAGCTGACGTCATTGCTGACGTCACTGCTCACGTCATCAACACACACAAAAAAAGAAACTCTGCACAAAACGTAGTAGTACTTGCTACAGTCAACCATCTCAAGCTGACATTACTGTTCACGTCACTGCTGACGTCAGCAGGATAAGGAAAAAAACACAAACGAGGGTGGAACAAAGAGGGCCAACAAACATGGCCACTAGCCCCAATGGAGAGGGGTCCTCCTCTGTTGGGGGACCCCTCTTCCTCCTTCCCTGCAGCAGCTGCAGCAGAAACAATAGCAGCAGCAGTAGGAACAGCAACAAGAGCAGCAGCAGGAGGAGTAGTATCAGTAGTAGCAAGAGCAGCAGCAGCAGCAGCAAGAGCAACAGCAGCGCCAACACCCTGTAGGCTCTGTCGTTGGTCCCTCTGACTTGACAGATCCGCTCCGCGCCAATAGCTTGCAACGATAACACAGCAATTAGCGATACTACAGCTGCCGCCACCCCCATCGTTGCAGCAGCCACGACAGTAGCATCAGCAGCTACCACCGTAGCAGCAACATCAGCAGCCGCCACCGCTACAACAGCAACCGCCACCGTAGCAGCCGCACCAACGTCAGCGAGAACCGTTCACCCCACCAGGATACGCGAGCCCTGCGGTTTCTTTTGCCACACAATACTTGGCACAGCATCATACCCTGCGCCAACAACAGACAGTGATATCAGTCCTAGGCCCCATTCTGGGTGCCGGCCGTATGCCAAAAGACTTCGAAACCCCACTGCCGCCACTTCAGGCTGGCAACCAGTTCCGGAGCTGGGAGCTCAGCTTCCGGATCTGGGCACAGGGCGAAATTCTATGGCCCTATTACATCCTCCCCTTTGACTTCACCCAGGCCTACTAGGTCTACGACGCCGGTCTCGCTGTTCATGCTCTTGTCCCTGTTGCCCCTCTAGCCACACGCCTTGCCCTTGAGCCCTTCCTCGGCGATCCCACCACCGGCGCCCTCCCCGACCCAGCAGCAGCCTGGCACATACTCACGCGCCCTCATCGCCTGTCCAGTGATGTTGAGACCAGCCGCCTGCTCCGGGAGTTCAACTCTCTTCGCATGACAGGGACCAAGACGGTCACCTCCTATTGGCAGTGCGCAGAGGATCTTCTCCGCCACCTCGAAGACGCCGCTCCACCCCCTCTCTCTGTGCTCCTGACCATCAAGCGCGGCGCCACCACCAACTTCTCTGACGTCTTCGTCGACTACTCCCATGACGTTCTCGCTACGATGGCTACCCAGGGTACCCTCACGCCCTGGGCGTACAAGCTCTTCTTCCGCATTGAGGAAGTCCATCAGGATTCGCAGATCCACCGCACGAAGTCCCTCGTCTCCCCTGCTGTCGCCTTTCCTATCGTTGCCTCAGTCACTGTCGCCGCCCCAGCAGCAGCAGCATCTTCCGGCGGTCCCTCATTTGGCAAGAAGAAGCAGCAACGCAAGAAGGGCAAAGGGACTCAGCAGCAGACTAGCGGATCAGGCAGTGCTAGCCCCGTCTGCCACAACTGTGGCCAGTCATGACATGGCTGGTACACATGTCCACTCCCGACTGACGAGGCTCGTATCATCTCCACCAAGCATTGCCAGCGCAAGCACCGCCTTGCCACCAGTGCCGTGACCGTCACTGCTCCTGTTGCATCCGCGCCACCCACGACGACCTCATCGCAGCTTCCTCCACAACCGTCCGCACCTGCTGCTCTGTCCCCGATGCCTTCCTTTCCCTTCCAGGACTCCGGCACCATCACACTGCAGTCGGTCTACTCCATTAAACCCTCTGCCCGTGAGCGCCAGCTGGAGTGGTTCATCGCCTTCCAGCTCGGCCTTCCTCGCCCTCCTCCCCAGGGAAGTGTGAGTTGCACTGTCGCTAGTTCCTCTCTGCCCTACATAATAGAATCGGTGCTGCGATCATATCCTGTATCCCTGTCCGCCCCATCCTGTGCCATGCCCTATCCTCCCACTCCTCTCCGAGACGATGTCGCCTGGCTAGATGTGTGGCACTCCCGGTTCGCACCTCCGTCCACTTTGTCAATGTCGCTCGTCCATTGCCGTGTGACTGTCAACAACCTAGCCACACCAGTCCAGGATCCGTCTGAGACCTGGATCATCGACTCCGGGGCCACGCATCACATGACGGCCTCACGCAAGGCCTTTAGTGTTCTTGGTCCTGTCACCGATGTCACCGGGGTTCGCATAGGATCTGGTCAGGTACTGCCTGTTCCTGGTGTCGGCGTCGTTCATTTCCGTGGTCCAACGGGTGATTTCTTCTTGACTCATGTTCTCTTTGTCCCTGGCCTTGAGCTCGGCCTCCTATCTATCACCTCCCTCGATTGCATGAGCATGGGTGTTCTGCATGCACGTGGTATGGGCACTGTGTCATTACGTCCGTCCGGTCGTGTCGTTCTGCATGCCACTGCCCGTGGCCTCACCGCCTCTGTCATGTCCACTCTGCCGCTATAGACAGCATGCTTCACACTCTGCCACTCTCCTACATCGCCGCCTCTGTCATGTCCACAGCCGGCCACAGGTCTTGACTCATCCTCCTTTCCTCAGCCGAGTCCCACATAATTCATTGATTTCGCTCAGGGCAAGATGCACCGTTCCACCTATCCCCTCTCTACCTCTCCGGCATCCACCCCGCTTGACCTCGTTCACTCAGACGTTATGGGTCCCCTCCCGAAAGAGTCAGTTGGCGAGCACGATCATTATTTCCTGACCCTTACTGATGATTACTCTCGCTGTCGCTGGGTCTTTTTCCTGCAGTAGAAGAGTGACGTTGCTCCCACCATTCGAGACTAGCTGGTCCACGCTGAACGCGAGTGTGGTCACCCTCTCTGCCACTTCTGTTGTAATCACGGTGGTGAGTTTCTGTCGGAGACCATCCTCTTCCTCGCCTCCCGCAGTGTCCATCATGAGACACCGGCACCTTACACGCCAGCCCAGAACGGCGTCTCTGAGCGATGGAGCCGCACCATGGATGACGACGTCTGCACCATGCGCGTCAAAGCCGGTATCTCTGATGGCTTCTACTTCAAGGCCATGACCTACATGATGTGGGTCTGGAACCGAATTTCCCACAGACCCATTCCTCGTTAGTCCACCCCATACCAACACTGGTGTGGAGAATGTGCCGACATGCGTCTGGCTTGTGTCTTGGGTTGCGTCGCCATCGTGTGGTTGTCTGCCGCACACCAAGGTGGCAAGGTAGAGCCTCGCAGTCGTCCTTGCACCTACCTTGTCGTCTCACGCCAAGCAAAGGCATGGCTTTATTGGTATCCCGCCCGACACTGCATTGTCAAGTCCCGCGCTGCCCTCTTCTTTGAGGACCTTTTTCCCCACGACCTCATTCACTGTGGCGCACCGATGTTCCCCCATCTTGGTGGAGATTGTTCGGTCCGTCCTCCGTCCAACCGGGTTCGGGCGTTCCATCGTCTACGTCCGCGGACCCACCTTTGCTGGCTGCCCCATCTATGTCCGCCAGCCCCTCCAGGCCGGCTGCCCGGACCATGTCCACCAGCCCCTTGGGGCCGGCTGCCCCGTCTGTGTCCGCCAGCCCCTGAGGGCCGGCTGCCCCTCCACGCCTATCAGTACTTCAAGGTCGGTTGCCCCGTCCGTGTCTGCTAGCCCCTTCGGGCAGGCCGCCCCACCAGTGTCCGCCGGCCCCTCAGAGCCGGCTGCCCCGTCCGTGTTTGTCAGCCCCTCAAAGCCAACTACCCCATCCGTGTGTGCCAGCCCCTCAAGGCCGGCTGCCCCGTCTGTGTCTACAAGCCCCTCGGGGCCGGCCGCCCCGCCTCTGCCTATCGGCCCCTCAGGGCCGGCTGCCCCGTCCATGTCTGTCAGCCCCTCAGGGCCGACTACCTTGTCTGTGTCTGCCAGTCCCTCACGGCCGGCTGCCCTGTCTGTGTCTTCCAGCCCCTCAGGGCCGGCCGTCCCGCCTTTGTCTGCCGGTCCCTCAAGGCCGGCTGCCCTGTCCGTATCGGCGCGCTACACACGTGGTCCGGGCGGGAGCCTCAGACCCAGGCCGAGAGCTGGCTCTCAGGCCACCTCTACACGCCCTCTCACCCCAGGACCCCTTATCATTCCACAAGAGTCCTCACCTCATGTCAAATCCACTCCCACGATCGTGAGTGGGGACCCCGGCACCAAGGCCCTCGGCTTGGCCACATTGTCAGTCATCGCCGACCTACATCCAGGGTCAGCTCTGCGTTGTGCCCTGCTCCTTCACGAACACCGGCATACAATTGCAACCACGCTCACGTGGATGCCACTAGGGGCACGTGACGTGCACGCCCTCATTGTCCGGCCCACTGAGCGACCAGAGGACCCAGCCACCCTATGTGAGGCTCGGGCGTCTCCCAAGGCTGCTCACTAGGAAGCCCTATGTGCCGACGAGCTAGCCGCCATTCGGCAACATCACCTCTATGAGCTCGTCGACCTTCCCCTGGGACGCAAGGCCATCAGCGCCAAGTGGGTTTTCCGGCGAAAGTGGAAGCCAGACGGGTCTCTAGAAAAGTACAAGGCCCGTCTCACGGCCAACGAGTTTGCTCAGGTCCCTGGAATCAACTATGACTAGATCTTTGCCCCGGTTGGTCCGTTCTCCACCGGCCGGGGGTTGTTCAGCCAGGTTTCCCAGCATGGGTGGGAACTGCATCAGATGGATGTGAGCAACGCCTTCCTCCATGGCTCACTGGAAGGCGAGGAGCTCTACATGATGCAACCTCCAGGCTTTGACAACGGCTCTGGCAAGGTCTGGAAGCTGTGGTAGGTCCTCTATGGCTTGAAGCAGTCACCACATTGCTGGAACCAAGAGATCAGTCGTACGCTTCTCAACAACGGCCTCCTTCACAACTCTACTCACCACACGCTATTCATCAGCCCACGAAGTCAGACCCTTGTCGTCGTCTTGGTCTATGTCGACGATCTGCTCATCGCATCACAGGACGCAGCTGCCATCCAGCGAGTCAAGGACCTACTGTACGCTGCCTACCAGATGAAAGACCTCGGGCCATCGCGAGTCTTTCTGGGCATGGAGTTTGAGCATGATCGCTCTGCGGGCATACTACATGTCCATCAAGCCGCCTATGTCCATACTCTGTCCAGGCGCTTCGCTGAGGACCTGCCCTTCGTGCCGAGAGCATCCTCACACATGTCGCCTGACGGTTAGGCGTTGCTTAAGAGTTCTGATCCAGCTCTGGTGGGGGAGCCAGTAGACGTGACCGCGTATTTGCGCGTCATCGGGTCACTGATGTTCCTGGTGACTACGATACGCCCATACATTGCGTTCGTTGTCAACCTCCTGGCTCAGTTCTCTAATGAGCCGCGTCACCTCCACTTCGAGGCTGCAATTGGAGTATTGCGCTATGTCATCTCGACTCCACGGCGAGGTCTCATGTTCCGCCGACAGTCGTCTGTTGTCACGGTGGGCTACACTGACAGTGACTAGGTTGACGGTCCGGACGGTAAGAGCCGCACAAGCTGGATCTTTCTGATTGGTGGCAAGGCGATGTCCTGGCGCAGTGGCAAGCAGGGGTGCATTGCATGCAGCACTGCTGAGGCTGAGTACATAACCCTTGGTTCAGGCACATGTGTGTGGCTACGTCGTTTGTTGTCCAAGTTGTGTCCGTCCGTTGCATCAATCACGCTGCATTGTGACCATGAGAGTGCCATGGCCATCGCCGACAATGACGGCGTGCATCACACACGCACAAACCACATCAATGTTGAGTATCACTATGTGCGCTCGTTGTTACATGACGGGAGCATCAACATTGTGTGGGTTGAGATAACACAACAGTTAGCTGACTTCTTCACCAAGGCACTGAAGCGCGACTCATTCAAGAAGGTTGTGAGTTCAGTCGGCGTGCGTCCGTGAGTTGCACTCTTTTTCCTGGCCTCCGTCTCTATGTGCCCTGGGGGATTTTATCTGTTGAAGGTGACGCTGCTCGCCCATGTGCACTACGCATGTGAGTGAAGGGGGAGTGTTGGTTTTTCTGCGTCTCTTGTTGTACTCTGTTGTGTCCTCCCGGCTTGTGTACATCGGCGTGCAGATGACCGACGGCGAAACTTGATGCTGCTGGAGTGTCGTCCGGTGGAGCCGACGCACGCTGAGGCCCACACGCAGTTCGCTGGAGCCTCCTCCCTACGTCAACGTGCTCAGCTCCATCGGCAGGCCTCCTTGGCAGTCGAGCCGCTGGCGGTCACTGCCACCACCGTGGCTGTCTGCATGCGTGTAGTGCTGGATCTGACTGTGTCATTGTGTCAGCAACGTCTTGCTCTGCCTAGGGTCCATGTTTCTTGTTGCGTGGCACTGTTTAGCACAATGAAACTTCGTAGGCACTGCCTGGGTTCGGGCAGCCATAGCTCTTCGCTACTATTTTCTAGCTGTTTCTGACCACACAACTGCGTTTGCAGCATCGGTTTTATGGTATGGTCCAGTTTTCAGGCAAAACGGACAACACCCGGGTTTTGGGCTGTTAGCCATCTGGCAGGGCTTACCGAAAAACACCCTACCTGCCAGAAATTAGATCTAGGTCTGTTTTCTTATTGGTTGGTTAGCTGAGTAACAAGCTCTACAGAGCTGGGGGGGGGAATAGAACTTGGAGGGGTCTCCCATTGTTGCTCATTCTTCATTCCTAATCAGTTACTTCCAGTTTTTAGCTGCTTTCTAGCGCTAACACTGGCGCGCGCACTTCTGAGTAACAAACCCTGAGCATCCAGACTTAGACTCTAGAGTAGCTGACTGAGGGGGCAGCAGACTAAGCAACGAGCGTGGAAGCCAGCACGCTGCATCAACAACGTTGTTGCCCCAACCTGCTCCCGAGGATTTCCAGCTGAGACATCTCGTGTCGATCTTGATTTAACAGCATTAGTAGAAACCATATTGAAATCCCGTCACCCCGAACCATATTCGACGGATGGGGGGTTTTGCTTTTGCACGGGCACTTGTTGGGCCTAGCAGTAGCGAGGCCCAGCAAGTTCCAACACATGGGAATTTTTGGACCCCCAATTTAAACCAGCCACAAACTTGCACGATATTGATGATAAACCCATCAAAATAAGGGTTTGTTTGTGCCCATCCAAGACATGTGGCTGGGCTGTCAGATTCAGACTCCAGGGTCTGCATAGGCGGCGTTTTGTGAGCCAAACAGTGTTGTTCGGCTCACTAAATGCTACCAAGTAGACATCGTTCGGACATCCAAAACATGACTCTTTTGGATGATGTTTCAATGGAAAGTAGGAAATCACCTGTCGTAAATAGGTATGGAGAAAGAAAACAAAGAAAGGAAACATTACACCCAATCGCATAGCACTCGTAACCTCAATACACCAAACGTGAACACCTTCCAAACATTTCTCATACTCGAATAGATAGACCACGCACATCAAGATAGGCATCAACTTACACAACCTACATACAAAGTCAAAATGATGTCAAAAACATTGAAATAAAAAATAATAGGGTGAAATAGCTCAGATACCCATAAAACGCAAAGTGTGACCCTCATCCGCCCGTCGTTTGGAACAAAAGTAACGATCCACCCGTCATTCGGAAGAAAAGCAACCATCCGCCCGTTGCTCAGCGGGAAAGCAACCATCCACCCATGGTACTTTTACTTATCAAGGACTACCGGTACCTGCATTATATGTGTAGCACGTTGGGCACGCTCTTACTTTTTTTCATCTAAACTCGATTTTTGCGTTTCCTTTCCGCTTTCCGTACAACGAGACGCTGCATGAAGGTTAACGCAACTTCAAATGTGTACACATATATACAAAAATACTTGGTTCGGCACTCCATTCGGTCACGATGGAAGGGGTAGTTGCTTTGAGATAACAATAGAGGTCTTCCGCTGCCGTCATTGCTTCTCCATTGCCATGCTGACGTTACGTACACTCGTAAAACAAGAAGCCAGATGAAACAGGGCCTGCATGCTCAAATGTCAGCCTGGCTTCCAAACCTGCATGTGCGCAAATGGAGGCACTCCAGTGACCCTCGACCCTTCTCTCACATGTGTACTGCATGCGGATTGGTTACATAACCCGTTCAAGTATGTTGCAATGGTCTCTGACATGCGTTGGTGGAAAGTGAGAGTTAGCGTGAGCATGGACGTGAGCTTCGCGCCCCCCCCCCACTATGTATGTCATTTTCGCTTCTCCAGTGCCGATGTGCAACTATGCCAGAGTTTTGTGTGTTCACGATGGAGCTTCAACATGGCGCTCTCTCTCCTCATCAAGCGAGGTGAGTCAATTTGCAGGATACGTCAGGCATTTATTGTGTTCAGAAAATGCCAATGTGCCCATTCTTGCCGCTATGGCACCCTAGACCTGGGACAGTGCCCGCAGGGCGGAGGCTCCTACCTCTGCTCGACCGGTTCGTGTACATTCGACAAAGCCGCCCACTCGTCCATCCCTCTCATGTGCCCAGGCACTTTGTTCTACAACTGCCATGCTCTCACCATCGCTAGGCCCAGTCACACGAGGACGAGCTATCACATCCGGCCAGGGGGGATTGCCCGGGGCGGCTCAGTTCCGCGTGTCACGGCCGCTACCTCCCCGTCATGCGCCCTCGCCGGCAACAGGCACCACAACTGTGTATGGCCATTCAGACCCAAGGCGGCGCAACTTTGGACGGCCGAACCCATCGACGGTTGCGGGGTGGCGCTCCACTGCTGTGGGTGTGGCCCCGCTGGGTGCACTACCCGTAGACCCTCAGCCCGTTGCACCACCCTCTGCTCAACCTACGGCACCACGCGTTGGAAGAGCAGCGGCACTAGCCGCAGCACGACCCGTTGCGGCTCACGCTGCACCACCTTTTGACCCACCCACTACAACACCCGCTGCACCACCCATTGCATCACGCACTGTACCACCCGCTGGACGCCCAGCTGCAGCAACCGCTACACATCCTGCTACACGACCCGCTGCACCACCCACTGCCTGATATGCGGCACGACCCACTGCACCACCCGTTGCTCGACTTGCGGCACGACCCGCTGCACCCCCCGCTGCCCGACCTACAGGATGACCCGCTGCTCCACCCGCTGTCCAACCTATGACACGACCCGTTGCACCACCACCTCAGCAACGCGCCTATCGCCCTGCCAACCATGGTGTTCCTCTAGCACCTCCTCCAGCTCATCCTCCGAGTCCGACACACCACGTTTTCTACCGTGAATCAGGCGCCGATGAAGAACTCTTCTTCTGGCAGAACAAAGATTGGGATTATTAGGACAAGGAAAGACGATTGGAAGCAGAAGCTGCGGAGACCATGCGGTTCTTCCGGATGGAGCCACGCTCCCTGGAGCAGACCGAGGCTCCACCATACACCCAGTCGTGGGCAAGGCACCGTGTACTATGTCGTAGTGGCTCCACTGGTAAATTGTGTGTCCCGTTTTGTACTTCTTTGACTTTCATGCTGTCACGAAAGTCCGGTCTTGCCGTTGTGCGTTCGTCATACTTGTGAAGAGTACGTCTTTGACTGTCATGCCGGTCCACTAAGTTCATGGTGGGGATGCTTCGCGAACTGTCTGTCCTCTCCTTTTTGCAGCAACGTTAGACAGCTCCCCCGATTCTAAGACAAAGAAAAGAAAGGCAGATGGTGACGACCTCGTGGAGGGAAAAACGTTCCGCAACATGGCTGCCTGCAGGGCGGCCATCGAAGACTACACGGTAGCCAACCGCTTTGGGCTGCAGTGGGTGCGCAGCGAGCCTGGACAGATTAACGTACGATGCATGGAGGCTGTCAGACGTGGTTGCGTGTGGCACGTACGCCCAGTTGTCTGTTCGAAGATGGGGGTGGTGAAGCTGTCCCATGTCACAGAAGGCCACTGCTACACTCCGACTATTGGCCGTGGGAGCCCTGCTCGAACCACAAGGTGGATTACAAGGCACATATCACAGTAAATGGTGCGGGATCCGAAAAGACCTCCAGCCACACTCAGAGCCATCATCAAGGAAGTTGCGTGTATTCAGGTGGCCAACAGTACGTTGTACCGTGTAAGAACTATGGCTCAGGCCTACCACATGGACGCCAAGGCAAAATCATGGGCTATGTTTCCGACGTTGTGTAAGGATGTATGTCCCGCCACATACGTGAAACTGTTGTTGTCATGCCTTTTTGCTTTCCTCTTTGAAGGTCTTATGAATTGCTCATGTGTACTTGTAGATGAAATGCATTGATCCGGCTACGCATGCTGTTGCGGAGTAGGATGCAAATATCTAATTCAAGTGGGCCTTTGTGACACCTGACACCACCCGCCTTGGTTAGGATTACAGCCGGAGGATCATCAGAATGGATGGCACATTCCTGAAGAACGGCCACAAGCAAGTCATGCTGGTTGCGTAATCTTCATACATGAACAACCATGCATGCCCGATAGCCTGGACTCTGGTGTCCAGTGAGAACAAGGAGACTTGGATGTGGTTTTGCGAGAATTTAGCAACAGCTTATCCTAGCGCTTGTACTACAAGTGCGGTCATAGTGCCTGACAGAGAAGCTGGGCTTGCGAAGGCCCTGGTAAGACATTTCCCCGACGCTACCCACACCTATTGTGTTTGGCATCTCCACCAAAACGTGCAGGAGAAGTTCGGGAAGAAGGCGGCCTACTGGGCCTAGAAGTGCGCACAGGCACTCATCCACGACCAGTTTCACCGGGCAGCACGTCACCTACAGGCAGTGAGTGAATGTGCCGCGGACTATCTCATCCCATGCCAGGACAGACAGGGGGGCATACCTCTTTAGAAATGGACCTCCTACATGTGCCCTGTGCTTCGGGGGGGTAAGTCACCAGCAACGCTTCAGAGTCCCTCAACGCCCGTCTAAGGAGCCTCCGCAAAATCTACCCCTTCTACTGCTTCTTGCAAGTGTACTACTTTGTTTAGGGCATCATGGCGTGGCGCCGCGAGTAGATAGCCAAGTGCAACGAGACTCTTACCCCGGCTCTGGCGAGACGCCTGCTTAACAGCTCAGCAGTTGCACGTGACTACGACGTCATCATCGAGGGTCCGTCGTCGGCAGTGGTTCGTGGCCCAACAAACATACCCCGGCACGTGGACCTTGCCATGGGGAGCTGTGAGTGCCGTCGGTGGCGTGAATTCGGTCAGCCATGCTAGCATGTGTGCGCGCTCATGATGGAGGTGGGCGAGGACCCGACTACGCACGTGAGCCGCGGATAGACGGTGCAGTATTTTAGCCTCACCTACAGCAACCCTATGCCCTCACTCTCCTCTGCCGGACTGAACCAACCTGAGCCGCCTGGTTGGGGCCAACCAGGTCCGCGGCATGGCCGTGGTCGTCCCAGCAGTGCCCACATGGAGCGTGCGCCGCTCCGGAAACGGAACTTCATCTGCCCAAAGTGTGGCCGTAAGGGGCACACAAAGAAGAGGTGTCCAAACCCTGCTCCACCTCGGCCTCACGAAGCTGCAGCTGCGCTGAGTTCAGAACGAGAGGCAGCAGCAGGAGGAGGACCTGCTCAAGCTAAGATAGATCAAGGGATAGGGCGAGAAGAAGGGGTAGCAACGGACGACAGTGAGGCGTCGGACTACGACCCTAAGGCAGAACCCAGGGGGTCCTCAACGGACGACGAGCTTGGTGAGGCAGCCGCGGATGACTTCGACGACAACGTGTCTGACAGTGGCAGTGAGGACTCCCTGGGGTATGCGGCGGAGCCGGAGACCAGACTGCTCACACAGGAAGAGCACGACGCTGAAGGCGCCAAGGTGATGGAGGAGCATGGTGAACTGGAGGAACATGGAGAGGGTGATACAGGATAAGAGGCGGAAGAAGATGACGCGGATGATGAGGCAGATGAACATGTCCGGGGCCACAAAATAAGAGGCATGGATACACTTGGAATTCAAGGTGAGATTTTCCAATAGGTATGTGTGTATCTTGTTGTACAAATGTTCATTTCATGGACACACCAACATCCATTTCTTAACAACATTTTCATGTCACTGTGCAGGCGTAGATCAGAGCATTCCATCACCGCATGGCTATGTTTGGAAGCAAGTACAAGCCTTCGGCGCACGGTGTGCTCCGCATGGGCAGTGGGTGGCCAGAGTCTGTGTAGAACATAGTAGTGTGCTTGTATTAGGCGCGGCTGTGATTCCTAGTCTTGTGGTTCCTGTCAACCGTGTTCCCACATTTGCTTTGAATAACCTACCCCAGTCCATGTTCTTGCAATGGTGAAAATGGAAGTGCACTTAATGCGTGAAGCTAAATGTGTTGCATTAGAGTACCAAGGAAGACATGCCATTTCATTTAGTGTAACTACCGTGGTCCATGCTTCCTTGCAATGTATAAAAGCATGGATTAAAGTCATTTGTACTTCTCTCCAATATTTCCAGTCTTTGTCAATGGAGTGCACGCTTTTCCCACCAACACTACCTATGGTGACTCATTTTTGTGTGAAGCTAGCACATGTTGTTTGATGTCGAGGTTGCACACGGAATGGAGACGTTTACAAGTCAGGATGTACTACAGCACGTGCCCTCAACCCTTTCACATGGGTGCTCTTTTGGAATACACTCCGGAAGAATTCTTCTATGATGCTGTTGAAGACCTTGACAACGGGACAGTCATTAATCATGTTCGTGTACAGGCTTCTGGCAGTACGGTGTGCTTGTGTCCCATGTGCGACATCATTGTGTGGATCCACACTCTACCCCCACCAGTGCAGCGGTGGATAGTGAACGGCAAACCTGGTCCTTTCGAGTCATGTGCTCTCTGCATGAAGTGATCTTGCTAACGTCATCCGAGCCTTTGGTTCATTCCGTCATTGAATGGTGGAAGACTGGGATTTCTGCTTGTCATGCTTGCAATGTGAAAGGAAAGCATGCAAATGTGGTCCGAAACATATGGAATGAATACATGGCGTACCACATTGTCTGAATATGTGAGGTATCTGTCATATGAGTTGAAATAGAGGGTGTGGAAAATACGAACATATCCTGTAGTTTAGGTACAAAATGTCATGACAAAGTAACACATGTACCCGGTCCTACACTGCCCGAAGTGGTCGTAGTCCTGCGCACCATAAGTGATCCGGATGGACCCATGGCTGCCAATGTGGTGGGCACCACAAAGGACGGCAATGTGGCAGCTTCACACACATGATGTGGCACATATTTCAGCTTCAATCTTTAGTCTATTTTACAATGATGCGCTGTGTTTTGTATTCTGCAGCACACATTCCATGAATATGTGAGGTATGTGTCATATGAGTTTAAAATGAGGGTCTGAAAAATACGAGAATACCATGTACTTGAGGTACAAAATGTCATGAGAAAAAAGCACATGTAACCGGTCCTCCACCGCCCGAAGAAATCATACTCTTGCGCACCATAAGGGATTCGGATGGACCCGTGGTTGCCACTGTGGTGGACACCGCATAGGACGGCGATGTGGCAGCTTCACACACATGTTGTGGCAGATGTGGCAGGTTCTATGGTTAGTCTATTTGACAATGATCCGCTGTGTTTCGTATTGTGCAGCACACATTGCATAAGTATGTGAGGTATCTGTCATATGCTTTTAAAAAGATAGTCTGAAAAATACGAGATTACCCTGTACTGGAGGTACAAAAAGTCATGACAAAGTAACCCATGCATCCGGTCGTACACCGAAGTGGTCATAGTCTTGCGCACCATAAGGGATCCGGATGGACCCATGGCTGCCAGTGTGGTGGGCACTAGATAGGACGGCAATGTGGCAGCTTCACACACATGATGTGGCACATGTCAAATGGATCACTTGGAGGGGGGCTCAAATTCTTCTAGTCCTAGAGGCTCTTGATGTTGTTCCACGCGACCCATGCATCATCATCACTGCTCCATACGGGGTCGTGGAGGAAGAAGTTCTCCCCATGGACGAAATCGAGGAGCATCCAGTCCTCCATCCCACAACTGGTGCGGCGGCATCGGACAACCTTGCAGCTTCAGCGGATCCGAAGGAGAAATCTTTCCACTTGAAAACAGTGCAAGAGAAGTAAAACATGCGCAAGTCATGACTTGGAAAGCTGACAAGGAGCCGTGGTTCAGCATTCAAATGTGTCATGATCAATCTTTGTCGTGTCAAAAGTTTCCCGGTTTACAATCTCGTAGCCTTTCCACTACGTCACATCAAAATGGGTCGTTGTCGTCGGCGAGGTGGTGGTTTGCATACTGCCTTATCATCGGCTGACGAGGATCTCCTCAATTGCCACTAGCGGCCCAATGTCCTTCATCAGCCACATATCTGATGACACGTGTCTAATGCCTCCAAGCACGTATAGCATTCATTCATGCAAATGATGCACAAACGAAGAACGATATGCGTCAAACCTAGGTCCGAGAGGACATGGTTTGTGCACAATATTCTTCCCACAACATGCGTGTTGGTTTTCTACGCATCTCTCATTCTGCTCTGTTGTGTCCTCCCGGCTTGTGTACATCGGCGTGTAGATGAATGACGGCGAGACTCAACGCTGATGGAGTGTCGTCCGGTGGAGCCGACGCACGCTGAGGTCTACTCGCAGTTCGCTGGAGCCTCCTCTCTCCAACGACGTGCTCAGCTCCATCGACAGGCCTCCCCGGAGGTCGTGCTGCCGGCAGTCACTTCCAGCGCAGTTGCTGTCTGCATACGTCCAGCGCGTCACCTCGCGTCTGCATCATCATGCTCTGCATAGGGTCCTTGTTGCATGTTGCATAGCCTTGTTTGGCGTCTTGGACCATCATAGGCACTGCCTGGGTTCGGGCAGTCATAACTCCTTGCTACTATTTTTCTAGCTGTTTCTGACCGCACGGCTGCGTTCGCAGCGTTGGTATTATGGTATGGTCCAATTTTCAGGCAAAACGGCCGACGCCCGGGTTTTGGGCTGTCGGTCGTCTGGCACGCCTCACCGAGATAACCTGCCAGCCTGAAAACAGAGCTATTTTCTGATTGACTGTTGAACTGAGCAACAAGCTCTACAGAGCTGGGGGGAGGTTAGTTCTTGGAGGGGTCTCCCATTGTGTCTCATTCTTGATTGCTAATCAGTTACTTTCAGTTTCCAGCTGCTTTCTGGCGCTAACACTGGCACGCGCACTCCTGAGTAACAAACCCAGAGCTTCCAGACTTAGTCTCTAGGGCAGCAGACTGAGGGGGCAGCTGACTTAAGCAACTAGCGTGGAAGCCCGCACGCTGCATCAACAACGCTGTTGTCCCAGCCTGCTGCCTAGCATTTCTGTCTTGGTATCAGAGCCAGAGCGTAGCAGCAGCAGCGGAAGACTGACGTACAGGTGCCACACAACGCCGGCGGACCTCCATACACGCCAGTACAGGGGAAATGCTGCCGGATTTTTTCCGGCAGCATTGACCCGCCTGGTGGCGGCGTCAAAATTTTTCCCACGGCCACTGAGCCAGGGGAAATGATGCCGGAGTTTTTTGGGCAGCACTGACCCCACGTTTGACACAGGGAGGTGAGCGGCCAGCCACGTCAGGCCCCTTGCTGGCGACGACGCACGCGGCGACGTCCTCCAGGTGTGACTGACAGCATCAGCCAGCAGCAGCAGCAGCAGCAGCAGCTTGCCGCAGCAGCGAGCAGTGGCAGCAGCAGCCAGCAGCAGCAGCACACAGCAGCAGCTCGCAGCAGTAGCAGCAGCCCGCAGCAACAGCAGCCGGCAGCAGCAACAGCGGCATCGAGCAGCAGCCGGCAGCAGCGCGCAGCAGCTCGCAGCAGCAGCAGCCGGCCGCAGCAGCAGCAGCAGCCGGCCGCAGCAGCAGCTGCAGCAGTAGCAGCAGCCGCAGCCGTAGCAAGCAGCAACATCAATTTTAGCAGCAACAGCAGCAGCCGCAGCCACAGTTGTAGCAGCAGCAGCTGCAGCTGCCCGCAGCTTGCTGCTCGCTGCTCCTTGCGAGCAGCGAGTTGCAGGCAGCGAGCTCACTGCCCGCTGCAAGCAGCAAGCAGCGAGCTCGCTGCTCGCAGCTCGTCGCTTGCAGCGAGCAGCGAGCTTGCAGCGACGGGCAAGAAAAACAAAAACAAAAAACAGAAAAACACGCAGGGACCCCCCCCTTTTCTCCTGTTCGCTACAGCCACAACAGCCGCAGCCATAGCAGCAGCAGCAGCCGCAACAGCTGCAGCCACGGCTGCAGCAACAACAGCAGCAGCGGCAGCAATAGCAACAGCAGCAGCCGCTGCTGCAGCTGCAACAAGCAGCAGCAGCAGCAGCAGCTGCAGTAGCAGCAACAGCCGCAGCCGCAGCCGGAGCCGCAGCAAGCAACAGCAGCTGTTGCAACAGCAGCCGTAGCAGCAGCAGCAACCGCAGCCGCAGCAGCAGCAGCAGCCGCAGCCATAGCAGCAGCAGCAGCAACGGCCGCAACAGCCACAGCAACAGCCGCAGCCGCATCCGCCTCAGCAACAACAGCGGCAGCAGCACCAGCCACCGCCGCAGCAGCAGTGGCAGCAGCCATGGCAGCCGCAGCACCAACGGCGGCAGCACCAACAACACCGCCGCTGCAGCCCCACAGCAGCGGCTACATCCACCGCTGCTGACGTCAGCGGCCGTCCGCTGACGGTACTGCTTCCGTCACTGCAGACATCATCAACAAAAACAAAAAAAAACAAAAAATAACAAACACAAGGGGGAAACCAGTAGCATTACACACACGCAGTAGCCTCTGCTGACGTCAGCCATCCTCGGCTGACGTCACTACTGACATCAGCAGCACTCAACAAAAAAAAAGAAAAAAAGAGGGGGAAATAAACAAGCAACACTACACCATGGCTGGTACCCCCGGTGACGAGGGGTCCTCCTCTATTGCAAGGACCCCTACCCCCCCTTTCCTGCAGCGACTGCAACAGCACCAGCAGCAGCAACAACAGCAGCAGCAGCAGCAGCCGCAGCAGCAATAGTAGTAGTAGCAGTAGCAGCAGCAGCCGCAACAACAGCAGCAGCAGCACCAGCAGCAGCAACAACAGCAGCAGCAGCAGCAGCAGCCCACTGGTGTCGTTGGCGGCAATCCTGAACCCCTCGCTGCTCTTCACCAACAGCTCGCCGCCTTGACGCAGTAGCTTGCAGCGCTACAGCCAGTAGCCGCCCAGACTGCCTCCAGTGTGCTACCGTCCTTCGTCCCTCCTGGGCACGCCAGTCTAGCTGTGTCTACTGCCACGTACTACCTGGCACAGCAGCAGACTCAGCGCCAGCGGCAAACAGTGACCTCTGTCCTTGGCCCCACTCTGGGTGCGAGCCGCAGGCAAAAGGACTTTAAGACGCCGCCGCCGCCGCTTCAGGCCGGCAAGCAGTTCTGGAGCTGGGAGCTCAGCTTCCGGATCTGGGCGCAATGTGAGGGCCTGTGGGCATACTAAACCCTCACTTACGACTCCACCCAGGTGGACCCGTTGTATGACGCAGGTTGCACGATCCGTGCCCTTGTCCCAGTCGCCCCTCCAGCTTCCCGCCTGGCCCTAGAGCCTTTCCTCGGCGACTTCACTGCTGGCGACACCCCAGACCCTGGAGCCGCATGGCATGTCCTCACCAGGCCCCATCGCTTGTCCAGCGACGCTGAGATCAGCCGTCCGCTCCGGGATTTCAACTCCCTGCACATGGGGGAGACCGAGACGGTCACTACCTACTGGCAGCGGGCGGAGGACATCCTTCATCGTCTCGGCAAATCTACTCCGCCCCCTCTGTCCGCGCTCCTCACCATCAAGCGCGGCGCCACCAGCGCGTGCGCGGACGTCTTCGTACACTACCCCCAGGATGTCCTCTCCACCATGGCGGCCCAGGGCACCCTCATGCCCTGGGCATATGAGCTCTTCCTCCGCATCGAGGAAGCTCGCCAGGAGTCCCAGCTCCACCGCACGGAGGCCCTTGCATCCCCTGCCGTTGCCTCCCCTGCCGTTGCCTCCGTGGCCATTGCCTCCCCCGCCAAAACTACCTCATCGTCTTCGGGGAAGAAGAAGAAGAGCCGGAACAAGAAAGGCAAGGGTCCCCCGCAGCAGTAGCAGCAGAAGTCGTCGACTAGGTCCAGCAGTGGTGGCTCGGTCTGCCACAACTGTGGTCAGCCCGGGCACGGGTGGTACACGTGCCCGCTCCTGACAGACGAGGTGCGCGTCATCGCCACCATGCGTCGCCAGCAAGAGCGCCGTCTCGCCTCTGCCATCATCACTGTTGCTGGCCCTTCCACTCCGACCTCATCCAGCAGCCCTGCCACTCTGACAGCTCCGCCTATCCCACTGCCACCCGCGCCGCAGCAGTACCACCCACAGCCATCGACGCCTCCACTTCCTTCGCCAGCTCAGTCCTCCTACTACCCGGGCTCTGGAGCCGTCACTCCGCACTCCATCTACAATCCCGAGGCATCCTCCCATGAGCGTCAGCTAGAGCAGTTCATCGCGATCCAGCTTGGCGTGCCTCACCCTCCTCCCCAGGGATGTGCGAGTTGCGTCACCTCCTGCCTTCCTGCCCAGCCCTACATGACTGAGACTGAGCTACGGTCGTGTCCCGTCTCCTCGTCTATCTCGTCAACTCCCATGGTCCCCTCCGACCCCCTCCTTGACGACATTGCATGGCTTGACGATTGGCAGTCTCGTTTCGCGCCTCCTTCTACCGCGTCCGCGTCCCTCGCTTGCTGCCATGTGACCGATAGCGATCTGGCGACCCCTTTCCAGGACCCTACTGAGACCTGGATCATTGACTCCGGGGCCACGCATCACATGACTTCCTCTTGTGAGGCCTTCAGTATGCTCGGCCCTGTAGGCGATGTCTCCGGTGTCCGGACGGGTTCCGGACAAGTGTTGCCTGTCCGTGGTGTTGGCGTCGTTCGTTTCCGTGGTCCTGCCGGTGACGTTTTTCTCACCGATGTCCTCTTCGTCCCTGGTCTCGAGCTCATCCTCCTGTCCGTGACTGCCCTTGACCGCAAGAGCATGGACGTTGTGCACTCGCGTGGTGTTGGCACTATGTCGTTGCGTCCGTCTGGTCTTGTCATCCAGCACGCCACTGCCCGTGGCAACCTGTGGCATGTTCCCCGCCTCTCCTCTTCTCCTCCCGTTTCCTCCCCGTCGGCCGCCACAGGCCAAGTGTTTGTCACCAGTACGCTATCTCCTCAGCACACCCGCCTCTTGCAGTGCCGCCTTTACCACGTCCACTCTGGCCTCGTAGAGAGCATGCTCCGTACCCAGCCAGCCAAGGGCCTTGACCCGGAGACTTTCCCTCTCCCATGTCCCACTGAGTGCATTGACTGCGCTGAGGGGAAGATGCACCGGTCCACGTAACCCTTGTCTCCCTCCCGTGCATCCGCCCCTCTCGACCTTGTCCACTCGGACGTCATGGGCCCTCTCCCCACCGAGTCCGTCGGCGAGCATGGCCGGTATGTCCTCACCCTCACGGACGACTATTCTGGCTACCGTTGGGTCTTCTGCATCCGGCAGAAGAGCGATGTCGCCCGAGCCATTGAGGACTGGCTTGTCCTCGCGCAGCGCGAGTGTGGCCGCTCTCTTTGCCGCTTTCGCTCCGATCGCGGTGGAGAGTACATGGGTGAGGCCACGTCCTTTCTTGCCTCCCACGGGGTCCACCATGAGACGTCGGCGCCCTACACAACCGCCCAGAATAGCGTATCCGAGCGGTGGAACCGTACCATGCGGGTTGAGTCCGGTCTCTCTGATGGCTTCTATTTTGAAGCCATGGCCTACATGACCTGGGTCTGGAACCGGATTCCCCACGGTCCCCTTCCCCGCCAGTCCACGCCATACCAGCACTGGTGCGGTCGACGCGCTAATCTCCGCCCGGCTCGCGTCTGGGGCTGTGTGGCCATTGTGTGGCTGCACGCCCCACAGCAGGGCGGCAAGCTTGCCCCCCGCGGATGCCGCTGCACCTTCCTCGGTGTGTCTCGTCAGTCAAAGGCCTGGCGCTTCTGGGACCCATCCCGACACTGCATCATTGAGTCCCGCGATGCCCTCTTCTTCGAGGATCTGTTTCCCCACAACCTCATCCGCTCCGGCTCGTCCGTGTCCCTCCCGTCGCGTGGGGGAATGGTGAGTCCGTCCTCCGTCCTGTCGCTTCCGGGTGACACATCACTCCGTCCCTCTGAGCCGGTAGCCCCAGTCGCGTCCGCTGGCCCTCCCGGGCCAGCTGTCCTAGCTGCGTCCGCTGGCCCCTCCGGGCCAACAGTTCCAACCGCGTCTGCGGGCACCTCCGAGCCAGCTGCCCCCGTCGAGTCCGCTGGCCCCTCCGGGCCGGCAGCCCCCGTCGAGTCCGCTGGCCCCTCCGGGCCGGAAGCCCCAGTCGCATCCGTTGGCCCCTCCGGGCCAGCAGTTCCAGCCGCGTCCGCCGACACATCACTCCGTCCCTCTGAGCCGGTAGCCCCAGTCGCGTCCGCTGGCCCTCCCGGGCTAGCAGTCCCAGTCGCGTCCGCTGGCCCCTCCGGGCCAGCAGTTCCAGCCGCGTCCGCCGGCACCTCCGAGCCAGCTGCCCCCGTCGAGTCCGCTGGCCCCTCCAGGCCGGCAACCCAAGTCGAGTCCGCTGGCCCCTCCGGGCGGACAGCCCCAGTCGCGTCCGCTGGCCCCTCCGGGCCGGCATCCCCAGTCACGTCCGCCGGATCCTCCGGGCCACTAGCCCCGTCCGCCTCCGTTGGCCTGTCGGACCCAGTGCCATCTCCTGCCCGACCGCGCTACACACGTGGCCCAGACGGCAACCTCCGACCTCGGCCGACAGTGAGCGTGCAGACCGTCACACCGCGTCCCGTGGTACCTCGACCCCCTGTGGCTCCACGTGTCTCCTCCACTCCCACGGTCGTGAGTGGGGACCCTGGCACGAAGGCTCTCGGCCTGGCCACTTCGGCCATCATCGCAGACCTTCACCCAGGCTCTGCACTCGGCTACGCCATGCTTCATCACGAGCATCGGCATGCTGTCATGGCTGCACTCGCCCGCATCCCACCTCAAGCTCGTGATGCATACGCCCTCTCAGTCTGGTCCACAGCACGCCCGGAGGACCCAGCCACCCTACGCGAGGCTCGAGCCTCTCCTGAGGCCACACATTCGGATGCTGCCTGTGCCGAGGAGCTCGCTGCTATCCGGCAGCACCACGTGTATGACCTCGTCGACCTCCCTCCAGGTCGGAAGGCCATTGGTGCCAAGTGGGTCTTTCGGCGCAAGTGGAAGCCTGACGGGTCATTGGACAAGTACAAGGCCCGCCTCACAGCAAAGGGGTTTGCTCAGGTCCCTGGGGTCGATTACGACCAGATCTNACGCGAGGCTCGAGCCTCTCCTGAGGCCACACATTGGGATGCTGCCTGTGCCGAGGAGCTCGCTGCTATCCGGCAGTACCACGTGTATGACCTCGTCGACCTTCCTCCAGGTCGGAAGGCCATCGGTGCCAAGTGGGTCTTTCGGCGCAAGTGGAAGCCTGACGGGTCATTGGACAAGTACAAGGCCCGCCTCAAAGCAAAGGGGTTTGCTCAGGTCCCTGGGGTCGATTACAACCAGATCTTTGCCCCAGTCGGTCGGTTCTCCACTAGCCAGGCGCTCTTTAGCATGGTTGCCCAGCATGGGTGGGAGCTGCACCAGATGGACGTGAGCAACGCGTTCCTCCATGGCTCACTGGAGGGTGAGGAGCTGTACATGGTGCAGCCCCCAGGCTTCGACAACGGCACTGGGAGAGTTTGGCGGCTGCGGAAGGCCCTCTATGGCCTGAAGCAGTTGCCTTGGTGCTGGAACCAGGAGATCAGCAGCACGCTTCTCCGTGGCTGCCTCCAGCGCAGCACCGCTGACCCCGCTCTGTTCGTCAGCCCGCGAGGCCAGACCTTTGCCGCCGTTCTGGTCTACGTCGACGATCTCCTCATTGCGTTGCCAGACACAGCCGCCATCCAACGTGTCAAGGACTTGCTACATGCCGCCTACCAGATGAAGGATCTCGGGTCACCCCGAGTCTACCTGGGCATGGAACTCGAGCATGATCGCTCCCAGGGCATCCTGCACGTCCACCAGGCTGCCTATGTGCAGACCCTGTCCACTCGCTTCGCTGAGGACCTGCCCCTCGTGCCTAGCGCATCTTCACCTATGTCACCCGATGGCCAAGTGAAGCTGAAAAGTCCTGACCCAGCTGTTGTGGGGGAGCCAGTTGATGTGACCACGTATCTGGGTGTCATCGGGTCACTGATGTTCCTGGCGATGACGACGCGTCCAGACATCGCGTTCGCCGTCAACCTCCTGGCCCAGTTCTCTCAGGAGCCGCGTCACCTCCACTTCGACGCCGCGATCCGAGTACTGCGCTATGTCGTCTCGACTCCTCGGCAAGGTCTCATGTTCCACCGCCAGCCGTCCGTCGTCGCAGTGGGCTATACCGACAGTGATTGGGCCGGCAGTCCAGACGGTAAGAGTCGCACGGGCTGGATCTTTCTGATAGGCGGCACAGCTGTGTCCTGGCATAGTGGCAAGTAGGGGTGCATTGCACGCAGCACTCCTGAGGCTGAGTACGTGGCCCTTGGCTCGGGCGCGTGTGAGAGTGTGTGGTTGCATCGTCTGTTGTCCGAGTTGCGTCAGTCTGTCGCATCCATCACCTTGCATTGTGACAATGAGAGTGCCATGGCCATCGCCGACAATGACGGCGTGCATCACACACCCACAAAGCACATCAATGTTGAGTATCCCTATGTGCATTCGTTGTTTCATGACGGCACCATCAGCATCGTATGGGTTGAGACAGCACGACAGCTGGCTGACTTCCTGACCAAGGCACTGAAACGGGACTCGTTCAAGAAGGCTGTGAGTTCAATCGGCGTGCGTCCGCAAGTTGCCCTCTCTGCCTCCGTCTCTGCATGCCTTGGGGGAGTCTGGATGTTGACCGTGTCTCTGCCCGCCCATGAGCATTACGCCTGTGAGTCATGGGGGAGTGTTGGTTTTTTTACGCATCTCTCATTCTGCTCTGTAATGTCCTCCCGGCTTGTGTACATCGGCGTGCAGATGACTGACGGCGAGACTCAACGCTGATGGAGTGTCGTCCGGTGGATCCGACGCACGCTGAGGTCTACTCGCAGTTCGCTGGAGCCTCCTCTCTCCGGCGACGTGCTCAGCTCCATCGGCAGACCTCCTCGGCGGTCGTGCTACCGGCAGTCACTGCCACCGCAGTTGCTGTCTGCATACGTCCACCGTGTCACCTCGCGTCTGCATCGTCATGCTCTGCATAGGGTCCTTGTGGCATGTTGCATGGCCCTGTTCGGCGTCTTGGACCATCATAGGCACTGCCTGGGTTCGGGCAGTCATAACTCCTTGCTACTATTTTTCTAGCTGTTTCTGACCGCACGGCTGCGTTCGCAGCGTTGGTATTATGGTATGGTCCAATTTTCAGGCAAAACGGACGATGCCCGGGTTTTGGGCCGTCGGTCGTCTGGCAGGCCTCACCGAGATAACCTGCCAGCCTGAAAATAGAGCTATTTTCTGATTGGCTGTTGAACTGAGAAACAAGCTCTACAGACCTGGGGGGAGGCTAGTTCTTGGAGGGGTCTCCCATTGTGTCTCATTCTTGATTGCTAATCAGTTACTTTCAGTTTCCAACTGCTTTCTGGCGCTAACACTGACGCGCGCACTCCTGAGTAACAAACCCAGAGCTTCCAGACTTAGTCTCTAGGGCAGCAGACTGAGGGGGCAGCTGACTTAAGCAACTAGCGTGGAAGCCCGCACGCTGCATCAACAACGCTGCTGCCCCAACCTGCTGCCTAGCATTTCTGTCTACCTGCGCATGAGCACAGAGTACCGCTCCGCTACTATTCAAGTTTGAGGGAATACTGCATGGGCTACAGAGCTATTAATTTTTNCTGAGTAACAAACCCAGAGCTTCCAGACTTAGTCTCTAGGGCAGCAGACTGAGGGGGCAGCTGACTTAAGCAACTAGCGTGGAAGCCCGCACGCTGCATCAACAACGCTGCTGCCCCAACCTGCTGCCTAGCATTTCTGTCTACCTGCGCATGAGCACAGAGTACCGCTCCGCTACTATTCAAGTTTGAGGGAATACTGCATGGGCTACAGAGCTATTAATTTTTCTCGATTTCTGGATGATTAATATTTTTCACCGCATGGGCGTCTAGTTACTTCCTCGCTCGGCGTTGATACCTGTGTTGTTTCCTGTGGTCCATTGATACCTGTGTTGTTTACTGCTCGACGACGGGCAAATGAGTTGTGTAGTTCTGAAAACTGGGTATATGGTGACCGAACCCAAAATGATATTAGAAAGTTGCCTCCAATTCACCCGTCATGATAACGAGCCAGGGTCAGGGTACACAAGTCCTTGACCAGGAGCGCTCTTGATTCAATCTTCAGAGTCGAGGTAACCTATTGATAAGAGTTTTAAACCGGGGAATTGCTCATTCTAAGTACAATGTCATAGCATTCCACTCAAATGTCACGAAAACATGGAGAATTTCACCTGTCCAGCCTTTGGCAAAGTCATTGACCTCATCACCACTGTGGTAAATCAGTAGCTAGATGCTCAGTTTTCTAGCACAAACTTTCACACATGCTGGGCAGGTTTGCTAAGATTTTGAGAGTCCGGTAACATTCTTTGAAAATTTTCACAAAGGCAATTCTATCACCATGAGGCGCAAAGCCCTGCCATATAGGGCTGACCGGGAACCTGACGAGATGACACTAATGGTCCTAACCAAAGAATGTGCAGAACAGATAGTAACAGCTATAGATACTGCCCTCCCGTATTTGGGAAGGGCATCCTGAACGTCGTTTCGGTCACAGGCTTTGCCTACAAGCCTCGTCCTCCTTACATTCGTTGTTCGTCACAGCGTACATCAGACCTATCACCAATCAAGGCACACGGCCCATGTGTGCACACGGGGGGGGGGGGGGGGGGGGGGGGGGGGGGGGGGGGGGGGGAGGACAGGCACACAACCTGCATCCATCTTCGACAAAGCCAGAGTCTGGTACACCTTTAGGCCAAGTGGTGCCATCCGTCTTCTCTTGACAGCAGCTCCGTCCGTCGCTTTTGTCTCATGCGCTAGCTGTGCCTTGTCCGACGTGCTTGCTGGTGACAGCCAATCACAGCTCTCACTGCGCCGTTTGCTCCGACGTCTCCAACGCTGTGGTGGCGGTGGTGCCTCCCAATCTGCATCCAGGAAGGAAGCAGGTACAGACAAAAGCACATGCCAGGGCAGTACACACGAGCACAATTTGATGAATTCCTGTAGCAGTATGTACATTCTGAACTTTTAAAGGACAAAATAAAGGACCTTTGACCTTTGGACCTTTGATTTTTTTTGTGTTCCAATTTGCACAAACTCAGGTCGACCCTGCTCCTTGAATTCGAAGAAGTGCCTGGTTGATATTTTTTGTGGTCCTTACCTTCATCAAAGTGGCTTTCCATCTCGTCAGCTCGCTTACCCTGTTGCCATACAGCTGACTTTGCTGACACCGGTGGCACAACAGACATCAGCAGCAGCACTGGCGTGGTTGACACCACTGACACCGCTTACAGTGTTGAACGTCCCTCTCACTCCCGCTAATGTTCTCACCATCTCTCTCACTCCCGCTAACGTTCTCACCATCTCTCTCACTCCCGCTAACATTCTCACCATCTCTCTCACTCCCGCCAACATTCTCACCATCTCTCTCACTCCCGCCAACATTCTCACCATCTCTCTCACTCCCGCTAACATTCTCACCATCTCTCTCACTCCCGCCAACATTCTCACCATCTCTCTCACTCCCGCCAACATTCTCACCATCTCTCTCACTCCCGCTACTGTTCTCACCATCTCTCTCTCTCGTAACCGATCCGAGCAGACAGATTGCCAAGCTGACATTCGCACACAACAAAAAAAAAAAACAGAACATATGTTCATGTTCTGGGTTTTCCAGGTGCCGGTCTTCCTGAACCCAGAACTATTTTGAAAGAAGCTTTGACCCTGGCACTTTTAAATTCGATCATATAGTAGTTCACTTACTTCGACAATCCTCTGAAACCGTAGAGCAATAAAAAACACGGTACAATATCATCACCTACCCGGAGACAGATTGAAATCGAATTTAGAGATCACTGGGGTACATCCCAATGAGCAGACAAAGCAGTCCACTGGCGCAGTCACAGCAGAAGTTTCTTCCAAGGAACCATTTCCTTTTCCCTTGGGTCCGATCGGGTGGCAGTGAAACTAGGCGTCAATCGCCATGGAACATTGTCAGAAACAAGGACCCAGACGCACTTTCAGAAACACAAACCAGAAGCGATGCAAGGCCTGGGAGTGGTGTTGTTTCGAGTTTGGCATGGATTGGCATTGTTGGAGTGCAGTATGGATTGGCATTGTTGGAGTGCAGTATGGATTGGCATTGTTGGAGTGCAGTATGGATTGGCATTGTTGGAGTGCAGTATGGATTGGCATTGTTGGAGTGCAGCATGGATTGGCATTGTTGGAGTGCAGCATGCATTGGCATTGTTGGAGTGCAGCATGGATTGGCATTGTTGGAGTGCAGTATGGATTGGCATTGTTGTAGTGCAGTATGGATTGGCATTGTTGGAGTGCAGCATGGATTGGCATTGTTGGAGTGCAG